>CM042416.1:21689560-21692060 GCA_023634145.1 Thymallus thymallus | reverse complement strand
GTGTGATGGCTATGCCGCCCGGAAGCTTTCCCTCCACTACCAGAGCTTTCCCAGAGGGCCTTAGAAAGCCTGAGTTACAACACGCGTGCGTGCATGCTTGTATGTATATGCATTGTGTTTGTACAGTGTGTGACTGAGTAACTCGATGTGGGGTGATTCTGTATAGGGTCTGGCTTTGGTTCGTAGCCTGGCACAGACTCAACACATACACTCAGAGGCCAGGGAAAATAATCACAAGTCATGCAGTGCATATGTGTGCATGTGTGTGTATGTGTGTGTGTGCGTTTGTGTGTGTATGTATGTGTGTGTGTGTGTGTGTGTGTTTGTGTGTGTTAGCGTATGTGTGCATGTGTTTGTGTGTGTGTGTGTGATGTTTTCATTATAAAGACCCACATTTCCTGTTTGCGGGATGGAGAGATCAGAGGAGGTCTGTTGTTGTTACAGAAAGAAGAAAAGATGGAAAGAAAAGAAAAGGAAAATAATAATTAATGCTTTTCAGCTCGGTCTATAGAAGCTTGGTCTATAGAAGCTCGGTCTACAGAAGCTTGGTCTATAGAAGCTCGGTCTATAGAAGCTCAGTCTATAGAAGCTCGGTATATAGAAGCTTGGTCTATAGAAGCTCGGTATATAGAAGCTCGGTCTATAGAAGCTCAGTCTATAGAAGCTTGGTATATAGAAGCTCGGTCTATAGAAGCTTGGTCTATAGAAGCTCGGTCTATAGAAGCTTGGTATATAGAAGCTCGGTCTATAGAAGCTCGGTCTATAGAAGCTCGGTATATAGAAGCTTGGTCTATAGAAGCTCGGTATATAGAAGCTTGGTCTATAGAAGCTCAGTCTATAGAAGCTTGGTATATAGAAGCTCGGTCTATAGAAGCTTGGTCTATAGAAGCTCGGTCTATAGAAGCTTGGTACATAGAAGCTTGGTCTATAGAAACTTGGTCTGTAGAAGCTCGGTCTATAGAAGCTCGGTCTATAGAATTTTGGTCTATAGAAGCTTGGTCTATAGAAGTTTGGTCTATAGAAGCTCGGTCTATAGAAGCATGGTCTATAGAAGCATGGTCTATAGAAGCTTGGTCTATAGAAGCTTGGTCTATAGAAGCTTGGTCTATAGAAGCTTGGTCTATAGAAGTACAAAGGCTGAACTACGCTGCCTTTAGAATGGCTCCAAATTGAGGGGAAAACAAGGGGCTACAAAAGTAGAATTTCAAAACATATTCAGTCTTAAATCACCTTTTAAGAGCCCATGATTCCAAGTAAATTAATGTGTTTACAAACACTCAGACATTCAGACTACCCCTGACTGAACATGTAAATACAAACACTCAGACACAGGCTTTCCCTTCAGATTGCTGTAGTGTGCCATGTTCATCTGTACCATGACATCACAAAAGAGGAAGTCTCTCCAAAACAGCTACATGACAATGTTCTTCTGAAGAATTTGAGGCCTGTGTGCTTGGAATATAACGCTATGTTGAAATATCTGCAGAACAGACTAAACACTTTTAAAGGGACATTTTGTAAAATTCAGCTTCATACTCATCACCCCAGCACCACCCCAACATCAACATATGTGGAAATGGCACGTTTCTATGTTTTGTAGCAAAAGAGTGTTTCCAATGACATCATCAACCAATTAGTAGACAATTAGTAGACAATGCCTACTCATAATTGGTTAAAATCACATGATGCAACAGCTCTTCCTGGGACAGGACAAGAAGTCATCAGAGAATCGTCATGCAACAGCTCTGTAACCCCACTACCCCTCCTGAGTAACGACTTCACCAGAGAAAGGGAGGAGGGAAGTGAAATGGAAAAAAAAGGAGAAAAGAAGATGCATGGGAGTGTACCAGGGTAATGGTTGTTGTCCAGGTCTCTGTCCCCCCTCAGAGTGAAGCCGTAGCCGGAGAGGCCACTACTGGAGGCCCAGGCTCCATGGAGCTCCTGGCTGAGGGTTAGGCCCCGGGCCGTCAGGTCTCTGTGGCCATTGTAGATCAACACCAGGCCATTACGGTCCTCTCCACCAAATGGACAACCCACTGCCACATCTATCAGAGAGAGAGAAAGAGAGAGAGGGTATGAGGGTAGGAAACACACATATACACACACAGAAACACAAAAAACAACTCCAATATGAGTTATAAGGCTGGCCTTCTGAAGTGATACAGCAGACCAGCTCACATCAGCAGAAGAGAGGGATAGCCGGAGAGAAGGATGGTTTAGACATCATCAGGTGAAAGCCCCTGAGGGAGAAGTAAAAAGACTACCAAGGACTACTCCTCTCTCTTTCCATTTACTTCATTCTCTCTCCTTCCATCTCTTTTTCCCCACCTCTGTGTCTCTCTCAATTTAATTAAATACATTACATTGAGCTTTATTGACACCATGGATCACATATTGCCTTAATTTTTGATACAATTCTAAATGCCAGTCAACATTTTTGACACACCTACTCATTCCATGGTTTTTCTTTATTTTTACAATTTTCTACATTGTAGAATAA
>CM042416.1:21679560-21682060 GCA_023634145.1 Thymallus thymallus | reverse complement strand
CTGATGTCTTTAGATGTAGCTTCAAGATATCCACATCATTTTCTTCCTCATGATGCCATCTATTTTGTGAAGTGCACCAGTCCCTCCTGCAGCAAATCACCACCACAACAAGATGCTGCCACCCCCGTGCTTCACGGTTGGGATGGTGTTCTTCGGCTTGCAAGCCTCCCCCTTTTCCCTCCAAACATAACGATGGTCATTATGGCCAAACAGTTCTATTTTTGTTTCATCAGACCAGAGGACATTTCTCCAAAAAGTAAGATCTTTGTCCCCATGTGCAGTTGCAAACCGTAGTCTGGCTTTTTTATGGCGGTTTTGGAGCAGTGGCTTCTTCCTTACTGAGCGGCCTTTCAGGTTATGTCAATATAGGACTCGTTTTACTGTGGATATAGATACTTTTGTACCTGTTTCCTCCAGCATCTTCACAAGGTCCTTTGCTGTTGATCTGGGATTGATTTGCACTTTTCGCACCAAAGTACGTTCATCTCTAGGAGATAGAACGTGTCTCCTTTCTGAGCGGTATGACGGCTGCGTGGTCCCATGGTGTTTATACTTGCGTACTATTGTTTGTACAGATTAATGTGGTACCTTCAGGCATTTGGAAATTGCTCCCAAGGATGAACCAGACTTGTGGAGGTCTACAATTTATTTTCTGAGGTCTTGGCTGATTTCTTTTGATTTTCCCATCACACATACACACACACACACACACACACACACACACAGGATATGTATGTAATCTTCCGACTTCAACTGTAAATGTACACTTGCATGCACACTCACCGTCTCACACACACACACACGCAATGAAGATAAGACATCAGGACAGGAGAGACAGGAAGAGTCCAACCCCCCCGAAACACACACCCACCCACACACTTTCAAACTTCAAGGTCCACTGTCAGAGGTGAAGCAGGTGCCTGCCCTCCAACACACAAACCAATTATCATGGTGAGTGGGAGTTCCTCCACACTCCATTACCCTAATTACAACTGAGCCTAGACTCACTAACACACTTCCTGTCAGAGAGAGAGAGGAGGGAGGGGCTCTCACTCTACCTTGTACTACTCTGGCTTCTCCTCGGATCAAACTGCACATCAGGAATGAGAGAAATTAACTGGTGCAGTGCTTCATTAATACTACATTCAGAAAGTATTCAGACCCCTTGACTTTTTCCACATTTTGTTACGTTACAGTCTTATTTTAAAATTGATTAAATCCTCATCAATCTACACACAGTACCCCATAATGACAAAGCGAAAACAGGTTTTTAGAAATGTTTGCAAATGTATTACAAATAAAAAACAGAAATACCTTACTTACAGTACATAAGTATTCAGATCCTATGCTAAGAGACTTGAAATTGAGCTTAGGTGCATCCTGTTTCCATTGATCATCGTTGAGATGTTTCTACAACTTGATTGGAGTCCACTTGTGGTAAATACAAGTTTGGAACCACCAAGACTCTTCCTACAGTTGACCGCCTGGCCAAACTGAGCAATCGGGGGAGAAGGGTACCTCTGTGGAGATGGGAGAACCTTCCAGAAGGACAACCATCTCTGCAGCACTCCACCAATCAGGCCTTTATGGTAGAGTGGCCAGACGGAAGCCACTCCTCAGTAAAAGGCACATGACAGCCCTCTAGGAGTTTGCCAAAAGATTCTCTGGTCTGATGAAACCTGGCACCATCCCTACGGTGAAGCATGGTGATGGCAGCATCATGCTGTGGGGATGTTTTTCTGGACTGGGAGACTAGTCAGGACCAAGGGAAAGATGAATGGAGCAAAGTACAGCGATATCCTTGATGAAAACCTGCTCCAGAGCTCTCAGGACCTCAGACTGGGGTGAAGGTTCACCTTCCAACAGGACAACAGCCCTAAGTACACATCCAACCTGACAGAGCTTGAGAGGATCTGCCGAAAATAATGGGAGAAACTCCCCAAATACAGGTGTGCCAAGCTTGTAGCATCATACCCAATTAGACTTGCCAAAGGTGCAGGTGTGTGTGTGTGTGGGGGTGGGGGGGTGGGGACATATAAACTCAAGAGGTCTGAATAGTTTAGAATAGAATGTGCCTTGATCGTGCTGCTAAACTCATCTCTTTCTCCATCTCTCTTTGTCTCTCTGCCTCTTTTTTGATATCTGCAATTATAGTGTTTCACATAGAGGAAGCTAATGTTACCTTGCCAGTAGAAGCTTCCAGGTCCGCCCACCACCAGTGTCCCCTCCTGAGGAGGAGAAAGTCTGGGTCAGTCCAGGATTAGGATGAACTTCTTCAAGACTGGAAAAAAGCTGAATTTATATACATCTGGGTCGGGCCTAGAGCCCCTGATCATGACCCCATAGGATCATATAAGCGACGATACTTAATCTGTCTGCGTTAAACCAAATTCAATGTACTTTAAAGGCCCATTGCAGTCAAAAACATGATTTTCCTGTGTTTTATATATATTTCCACATTATGATAATGCCCTTTTAGTGTAAGAGCTGTTTGAAAAGA
>CM042416.1:21627060-21674560 GCA_023634145.1 Thymallus thymallus | reverse complement strand
TAGCTCCCCTCTGGTCCTCGGTACACGGAGGGGTGCTCCGCATGCAGGTTGAACCCCAAGACCACCGAAAGGACCGGCCACAGCACCGACACCACGCGACACATCCCACCGAACGCACACATCCTATAGGCGTACATTAACACCATCCCCGCAGCCAGACCAGTAGCCTATCACACCCCTCGAATCCTTTAGCAAGGAGAAAGAAAGATGATAGGAGTGATGGAGGGAGATATGTTTCTGTCCAGACAGGTGAGTTATACCAAGTTGTGCCCGTGCGTTCCGCTCTCGCCGCTGTCTCCCACACTAGCCACTCACACAGACACTCTCCTCCGGGTCGGATCTCTTGATGCTCTCACTCACACACACACACTCTAAACTCCTCTGCAGCCTGCAGACAGACTCTCCTGTCGCTGCGGCAGCGCGCTTCTATTCTCTGCGAGCCCCAGTTGCACAACACTTCGACCCCCTTCAAGACGGCATCCAGACCACATCAGAACGCGCGCCAAGGGCTTGCGTCATCAAGCTATCGTTTTATGGGGAAAAGGCTATTTCCCCCTTGCGTAGGTTTTGATCGTGAAGCAATAAATATTATAAAGTGGATTTATTAATTATCTCTTTCTCGCTCACGCATTTACTCACTCGCACGCACGCACGCGCACGCACAATATCCCTCTAACATGACATGACTTCAGTCAGTGTGGTGATACTGATATGTCTGATATTACAGATTTCGGGTTTCGTAGTGTTTTATTATTAAACCGTTTATTCTGACCGCGTCGGTTTAATGAGATGCGTTTCCTTCCATTAAAGAATAATCACCGGTAATTATCTCGCTTAATTATGACTGAGATCTAAAGTTAAAAACGCCAGCCTGCGCACTAAAACTAAAGATGGGTTAGGCCTATACACACAACGTGGTAACGCATGCTGTGAAAACCCATCACACTGTGTGTGAGCAGGGCCGGCGCGTGCGTATAGGCAGACTAGGCAATCGCCTAGAGCGGCACTTGTGGACTTATAAAAATAAATAAAAAATCACAAAATAAAATAACAAAAAAATAAAATAATTAGCCGCTCATTTTGCCGCCTCTTGTAGTCCATTGGTGAGGAATGTGTGTCTGTCAATCAAACTCACCAATCAGCGCCCCCCCCCCCCACCCCTGTCCCCCTCCCCGTCTCACGAGGTCAGCTAATGTTATGTGGTTATGTGTTCTTAAGTTGTTCAGTTCAGTTTATGGGGGAGGGGGAATGTTAGAGTGCCAACCGTAACCGAGCCTTGCATGGCCGGAGGTTAGGTTCGTTGTCAAAAGCTGAAGGAGGATAATAAAGTGTGAAGTTCCTGGAGCTGTGCGTTGTATGGGGCACAGGAACTTTCTGTTAAATCACGCCAGCTTCTGGCTGAGCTGCAACAGTACACTGTAAAACTATGTCTAAATGACCCAAACTGTGGGTTTGTGAATACAAAAAATGAAAATTAGCAAAGGAGCAAGCGCTCCAAAAACAAAATAATTATCTTTTGAAATATATTGATCCCGGACCAAGTGGGAGTAAAATGGCCCTTCCAGAGCCCCGTAGACGGCGTGAACTGGTCTACCGCCGTTACTAGCTGCCCGGCTAGCGATGATCACGCGCCTCCCCTACCACCAGAGACCAGCTGAACATGTAGCGTCGCTACTACCGGTACACGGACAAGGTGAGGAGGAAATGAAAGATCCCACCAAATGGCCAACACCAATCAAGCAAGAACTGGAGAAACATGTCAAGCATTCTCAGCGCCCATGAAACATCGTCTGGAAAGTTTTCACGAATGGAAAGAGTTGGATAAAAGATTGGCCTCGCAAAACATGATAGATGCACAAAATCAGCGCAAACTGACTGCTGAGACAAAGCACTGGCAAGATGTGTTGCATCAACCAATCAATCTTATCAGAGTTATGGCTATGCAAAATCGAGCATTTAGAGGCAGCACAGATAGATTGTTTGGGCATAACAATGGCAAATTTCTCAAACGAGTGGAGATGATCAGCCTTTTTGACAGCGTTATGGCTGTAACTTTAAAAGAAACAGATGTTCACTATTTTTGCAAAGACATTCAAAATGAAATCATAGCTATGCTAGCATCACAGATTCAGCAGAAAATTCTCACGATGCTTAAGTCAGCTAAATACTACTCCATAATTTTGGATTATACTCCGGATGTGAGTAGAACCGAACAGATGATGGTGATTGTACGTCTCGTTACGACACAGCCAAGTGTGGAGATCAGAGAGCATTTCTGAAAGGTAAGATAAGCGTTTTAGTGGTTTTAAGCTGTGAATCTGCTGATGATATGCGCCTTGCGCGCTTGTGTGTGTGTGTGTTTTACGCACAAAGTTTTGTATATAAATATTATTACAGTCACTATTTAGATGAGTTGAAATTGACACTGTGTTGCACTTGTCTATTTGCGTGATGTGTATATTGGTGTTTGTGTTGCTGTTTTTTGCTTATGTATTGTATTGGCTGCGTGTTGTTGGTTTATTGTACGTTGAAAATAGAGGGGCGGCACAATTGTGTTTCGCCTAGAACAGCGGAAATGCACGCACCGGTAGTGTGTGTGAGTGTAATGGGTTTTCACGGAATGCTTTACAAATCCCCTGGCCTGCTCGAGTCCTCTCCCAAAAGTGAAGCTATAAATAAACTCGGAGCCTATTCTGATCCAGGCACAACTTGTGTGTGTTTTAGACATCTTGCCTGCATAGATAGATAGATAGATAGATAGATAGATAGATAGATAGATAGATAGATAGATAGATAGATAGATAGATAGATAGATAGATAGATAGATAGATAGATAGATACTTTATTGATCCCCGAGGGGGACATTTCTTTGTCAAGCAGCTACAACAACAAAACACAGGGCAGGTGCAAAATGCCACAACGAAAGTACACAAAAGACAGATACACGGTACATGATACATAGATGAAAAAGTATAGAAATACAAGATATCTGGAGTGCAAAAAAAAGCTATAAAAAGACATTGCATAGTATGGGTGGTTGGCTAAATATGTACACTATACATTGGTGGATGTTGGATGGTTAACTATACTATACAGGTCGATGGCAGAGAAATACTTCAGTAGCTAAAAATGCATATGATATGAGCGAGGGTAATAATAGTTTACTTAATAGATAGACTGGCTAAATGAACAGGTAAGTTAATATTTTGCATGGTTAAATTAGCTGTACAGGTAAATATACAGTTATATTTACAGATAAGTGAATACTTGCATGGTTACACAAACTGTACAGGTAAATGACAGGAAGAGATACTTAAATAGCTAAATGTGTGTATGATATAATTTGGGGTAATAATAGTAATTCCCTTGAAATACAGTCCTTAGTGCGCAGGGTTTAATTACAGACAACTGCACGTATTGCACATTCAATATACTAAAAGCAATGAGAAAAGGTGCAACTGACAGGATATTAATATGCATTCCTGAGTGAATGCCTACGTAGGTTAGGTCCAAGAATTACTAGCAATATTGCACGTGATATGATATAACAACTGTACATGAGTATGTATATACAGACCTGCATGAATAAATAGGTCCTAAGTGAATGAGTGATGACCGACCAGAGTTACTCACGGATGGATGCATAATTGTTAAACTAGGTCCTAGCACCCTAACAGTTACAGATCTATGTTGCCGACGGCACTGCAGCCCGGTGAGGCATTATATAGTCTAATAGCCGCCGGCAGGAAGGACCTCCTGTAGTGGTCTCTGGCACACCGTGGTGGGATCAGTCTGTGACTGAAAGTGCTCCTCTGCGTCATAACCATGGCGTGCAGAGGGTGGGTGACGTTGTCCATGATGGCCAGCAGTTTGGCCAGGATCTGTCTCTCCGCCACCTCCTCTAGAGTGTCAAGGCTCATCCCCAGGACAGAGCTAGCCTTCCTGATCAGCTTATTTACCCAAGAAGCATCATCAGCTTTAACGTTTTCTCCCCAGCACACCACTGCAAAAAAGATGGCACTGGCCACCACAGACTGGTAGAAGGTATGCAGTAGTTTACTGCACGTTGAAGGACCTGAGCCTCCTCAGAAAGTAGAGTCGGCTCTGGCCCTTTTTGTACAGGGCCCCGGTGTTACCAGCCCATTCCAGCCTGTTGTCCATATGGACTCCCAAGAACTTGTATGACCCAACCATTTCCACATCCATCCCCTGTATAGGGACTGCAGTCAGTTGTGCCTTGGTTCTCCTGAAGTCCACCACCATCTCCTTTGTTTTGCTGATGTTGAGCTGAAGGTGGTTCTGCTCACACCACAACACAAAGTCACTGATTGTGCTCCTGTACTCCTCCTCCTGCCAACCCCTGATGCACCTTACAATTGCGGAGTCATCCGAGAACTTCTGTAGGTGGCATAGCCTACATCCTGTAGATCTAAAGTGTAATCTTATCAAAGTAGACCATTCCACTATGCCCACATCACTCTTCAGTCTGCTCCTAATCAGCATCGGGAGAGTTTGAATTAAATCTGAACTTTAGAATGTTTCATTGTTGTCAAGAGACTGAAAGCCTCATATAGTCATGGTGAGCTGTATAACTGTGACTGTGTGTTGTGAAGCACTGCTGTTTCTCAGCTGTTATGAGGAACATGTTTTGGAGATGCTTTGTGTCCATTTGTTTTAAAGAAACATTACTTATGTGGACCACAGAGTCCAAACATCTGTGATCTATGATGACCTTAGTAACAATGTATTTTGCTGTGAACCAAAATTAAGTACTTAGTCTGAAATGTATGTTTCTGTGTTACTGTGTGCATGTGTAGAGTTAGGATCTTACTGTAAACGACTTCATCCTATTTTCAGACAAGTGAAATGAACCAGGTGGGGTTGTGTGTGTGTGTCTGAGTGTGTGTGTGTGTTACAGAATCTGAGGCTGCATGGTGATGAGAGGGAGTCACAGTGAGCAACCTTGACCTACCAGATGGAGAATTCAGACGAGTTTCCTTAACCCCTCCCAAACTCTCCTTAACCCCTCCCCCTCATATGCCCTCTTCCTTCTTTACCCCTCCTTCTCTTTCCCTCTGCTGTTGTCAAACTCCTTGATACCCCTCTCTCTCCGTCTCAATCTACCCCTTCCCTCCCTCCCTGCTAGTATACAGTGCATTTGGAAAGTATTCAGGCTCCTTCACTTTTCCACATTTTGTTACATTAGCCTTATTCTAAAATTGATTAAATAGTATTTTTTTCTCATGAATCTACACACGATACAGCATAATGACAAAGCAAAAGCAGTATTCCCCCCCAAAAAAACTAAACAAAAAAAACAAATAAAATAAATATCACATTTACATATACTGTATATTCAGACCGTTTACTCAGTACTTTGTTGAAGCACCTTTGGAAGCCTCGAGTCTTCTTGGGTTTGACGCTACAAGCTTGACACCTGTATTTGGAGAGTTTCTCTAATTCTTGTCTAAAGATCCTCTCAAGCTTGGATACCCTGTCAGGTTGGATGGGGAGTGTCCGCGCATAGATATTTTCAGGTGTCTCCAGAGATGTTCGATCGGGTTCAAGTCCGGGCTCTGGCTGAGCCACTCCAGGACATTCAGACTTGTCCCAAAGCCACTCCTGTGTTGTCTTGGCTGTGTGCTTAGGGTCGTTGTCCTGTTGGAAGGTGAACCTTCACCCCAGCTCTGGAGCAGGTTTTCATCAAGGCTCTATCTGTACTTTGCTCCGTTCCTATTTCCCCCGATCCTGACTAGTCTCCCTGCCGCTGAAAAACATCCCCACAGCATGATGCTGCCACCACCATGCTTCACCGTAGGGATGGTATTGGCCAGGTGATGAGTGGTGCCTGTTTTCCTCCAGACGTGAGGCTTGGCATTCAGGCCAAAGTGTTCAATCTTGTTTTTCATGGTCTGAGAGTCCTTTTGGCAAACTCCAAGATGGCTGGCATGTGCCTTTTACTGAGGAGTGGCTTCCATCTGGCCACTCTACCATAAAAGCCTGATTGGTGAAGTGCTGCAGAGATGGTTGTCCTTCTGGAAGGTTCTCCCATCACCATAGAGGAACTCTGGAGCTCTGTCAGAGTGACCATCGGGTTCTTGTTCACCTCACTGACCAAGGACCTTCTCTGCCAATTGCTCAGGTTGGCCGGGCAGCCAGCTCTAGGAAGAGTCAAACTTCTTCCATTTAAGGATAGATAGATAGATAGGTACTTTATTTATCCCAGAGGGGAAATGTATTGATGAGGGACACTGTGTTCATGGGTACCCGTCTCCAGATCTGTGCCTCGACACAATCCTGTCTCGGAGCTCTACGGACAGCTCCTTAGACCTCATGGCTTGGTTTTTGGTCTGTCACATAGTCAACTGTGGGACTTTATATAGGCAGGTGTGTGCCTTTCCAAATCATGTCCAATCAATTGAATTTACCACAGGTGGACTGTAGAAACATCTCATGGATGATCAATGGACATGTATATATATTTTAAATAAGACGTTTATTTTTATAAAATGTGCTAAAATTTCAAAAAACCTGTTTTCATTTTGTAATTGTGTGTAGAGGATTTATTTTTATTTAAATAAATTTTACAACAGAAACAAACAGAATGTACCGTGCCTTTGTACCCGCCCTTCTCATAGAAAACTTAGTATAATTCTGCTTGCTGTGTGCAGTCATTCAGAGGTGAAGGACAGTTTAACCCAGCGTACACACAAAAGTGCACAGGACTCTTAAAATTGCCCTTTTGAACAATGTTGATAGAGAGAGGTGGACTGTTCTTTCTCAACTGCTTTCGTGTACATTAAGATGAACAGAATGAAAAAAAAATACTTTAGACATTCAACAGGATATCAGTTCTTAGAAACTTCACCACCTGGCAAGGATACACATGCGTGCGTGTACTCACACACAGAGGGAGAACTAGAGCAAGAGTAGTGCTCTTCTCTATGGTGTGCCGCAGGCCTGTGTTATGAAAGTCCTTCACCAGGTAAAAGCCTTCTAATTTGTATCAGTTTCAGTGTGCACTCAGTTCAACCATCTGTTATTGTTTTCTCCTCTCTTCCAATAACACGCATACACACAGGACGTATTGGAGAGCATTCTGTTGTGGGTAAATTGTGACTGATCTACAAACAATAATGAGTAGTTATTTATGATGCAAGTAGACATCTGGTTAGGCGAGACTATGATGCAACGTGATGTGTAGATCAGTCAGTCGGCAGTCACCTCCAATGTCGAACAAGCCCACACACAAAAAGTGAAGAAAAACGTTTTTATTAGTTTGGAGGGCAATAAATACATGAATACCATCACTTCCTGTGTTGAATATTTTACTTCCAGGTCAAACCACTAAACAGGAGGAATTTCTTCATATCTCTGCTGTGATTGGTCCTTTTATGCTGTAAACACCAGGGTGTGTGTGTGTGTGTGTGTGTGTGTGTGTGTGCGCGCGCGCGTTACCCTTTTACTCTAATCTCCTGTGACAACCCTTGAGGCCAGTTTCCCAGCCCCAGATTAAGGCTGCTCCTGGACTATTTCAATGGAGATAATGCAGTAAACCTAATCTGGGTCAGGGATATACTAAGAGGTCAACCTAACACAGCTGTAGTTAGTGTGTGTGTGTGTGTGTGTGTGTGTGTGTGTGTGTGTGTGTGTGTGTGTGTGTGTGTGGAAAGCATTGGTTGTTTATCTCTTTAACAGTCAGCCAGCAGGGTGCTACAGAAGCATAGATTCAGTCACTCATTTACAGGGTTACATCCAACGAAGTCAGCAGTCTCCTTTAAATGTAGTTAAGTGAATATATCCCAGAGTATAAAACAGAGACAGGTCATCTAGTGACAATAATAAGTCATTCAGCTTTTTACAACAAACCAAACACATCCTGTGACTTAATTTACAGTCATGTAAAACACAACAGCATTAACAGTAAACAAGTGTGTGTGTAGTGGCATATTTGTTCTGTGTGTATCTTTGTCCAGCCCAGGACGGTGAGTAAATTCCTGTGTGAGTGTGCATCGGTGTACAGTCCATGTAGTGTGCGTGTCTCTCGGTCTTTGTGGCCTTCTGTCCTGTAGGGCTCAGTCAGTCCTCCACCACCCTAGCAGTGAGCTAGTTAAGTGAAGGGGAGCGTTCAGTAGTCCACAGCAGTTCTATGTAGGGCCACTTTGTCTGTAGGCAGCGCTTCACTGGAGTGTCATCTGTCCTCACCATTGGGTCCTCAAAGCCCAGGACCAGGGCTGTACCCTGCACATACTCCACCTGACACAGAGAAACAACACACACACACACACACACACACAAACAAACAAACAAACAAACACACACACACCTTACATTCTCATGGTGGTGTGACAGTTGCAGGGTGTTTTAGAGGTGTGCGTATATCTTACCCTCTCGTTGTGGTTGGACTGTTTCAGGCCATTGTAGTGGTAGACAGGGAAGGAGTCTGGGATTCCAGTATCCTGAAAACACACCAGTTAACAATCATGGAGTCATCTCTGGGATGTGTGTGTGTGTTTCGATGACTCTGCTCTGGAAGATGTGTGTATCTGAACCCACAATTCGACTTGAACATTCTCTAACCCACAGACAATTGAGAATACTTTAGCCTGAAACCCCACCCATAACCCCAAACCCACGTACGTGTGTGTGTGCATGCGTTTGTGAAACCCTAACCCCCATCCCACAGAACAGCCTATATTAGAAACCAGTCAATAACGATACAGAGCCAAACACTTTGGTGGGACGTTCCAGAATGCTAATAGACTGTGTGAGTGTGTTTATGTGAAACCATAACCCCAGTCTGTGTAGGTCGGTGTGTGTCTGTGTGTCCGTCCAGTTGGCTAATGGCAGTATAATTTCTTTGTGGCCGAGGGCCATTCCTCTGGTGAGTCCCCGAAGCCCTGATCACTTTAACACACTTCCCGCTCCCCTCTCTCTCTCTCTCACCCATCTCCCCCTCTCGCCCACCTTTCTTTCTCTTTGCCTCTCACACTCCCACTGTTCAGCCATGGTTCCCTGCCACTTAGTCCCTGTCTGAACAGGGGTTTGTGTAAATATTTATTTATACATTTCAGTCACCATTGCACTGCTGTAAAATATTTGACTCAACAAATTCATATCCATCGTCAGCAACAAGCCACTAACAAAACGGAAGCATGCATACCAAAGATATTTTTCTTTTATCCATCTTAGCAGTATGTATTATGGATGTTGCTGCAGCTTTGAAGTATCTCAGCTCTTCTGTTACCTGATCAGGGAAGAACTCCAGGAGGAACGGAGCCAGCAGCACGATCCCCAAGCCTTCTGGATCCAACTTACTCTTCATCAGACTCACACTGGAGCGAGGGAGAGAAAGGGAAGGAGGGAGAGAGAGGACAGAAGAGAGGAAAGCGTGAAGTTTGTCAGACATTTCAACATGATCTTATAGTCTAAGCGTAGCAATGAGACAGGCCTCCAATTCTTCAGAAAACTTGAATCTGCCCCGTTTTAAAGCAATGATAACATTTGTGTCTGCTGGAGGGAGAGAAGGACGAGAGAAAGGGGGTAGTGAGGAGGTACATTGGGAGGGAGATAGAGGAAGGGTGGAGGTGAGGAGAAGGGGTGCAGGTGAGGAGGGGTGCAGGTGAGGAGAAGGGGTGGAGGTGAGAAGCGAGGGGTGGAGGTGAGAAGGGGGGTGGTAGTCAGAAGGGCTGTCAGTAAGTTATAAATGTGTCATGTTCTGTCAAAGATTTTGTGTAAGAAAGTGAACCCTGGAGAAAATGTACGATAACCTTGTCTCATGATGAGGAGTTCTGGTATGTGTGCAGAAATAGTGATGTGATACTAAATATACCACTAGACATTCCTGTGTTAAAGCAGAAATATTATTCTTATTCCACAGTGATAAAACAGAGAAACATTTCCCTTGTAAGGCAGAAATAAGAGTAGTGTTACATGCCCAGACAGAGGCTGATAACCCAGTTACACTGTGTGTGTGTGTGTGTGTTGTCGTCTGATGTTGCAGTCAGAGAAATAATCCTCTGCATTATCATTAACAGCAGACTCCTACATTTCCTCTGTGAAAACGTCCTAAGCAAATGTCCAAATGGCTTTTAACCAAGTTACCCTACGACCGACCAGGTATTTACCTTACTCACACTAATGGGCTTACTTACTCACACTAATTGACAAACAAAAGCAAAGTATTATCATGCTTTGTTACTTTCAAAAAAACATTTTTACTCAATTTCTCATGAGGGTCTGCTATATAAATTGATAGAAAGCGGTGTTGGGAAAAAACATACGACATTATAAAATCCATGTACACAAACAAGAAAATAATTAACCACACACAGATTTCTTTTCTCGGGGCCGTGGGATGCAGCTTGAGCCCCACCCTCCAACATGCACTGAGTGTACAAAACATGACAGACTAACCAGGTGATCCCTTATTGATGTCACTTGTTGAATCCACTTCAAATCAGTGTAGCGTTAAGATTTCCATTCAATGGAACTAAGGTGCCTAGCCCGAACCATGAAAAACAGCCCCAGACCATTATTCCTCCTCCACCAAACTTTACAGTTGGCACTATGCATTGGGTCAGGTAGCGTTCTCCAGGCATACGCCGAACCCAGATTCGTCGGTCAGACTATCACATGGTAAAGCGTGATTAATCACACCAGAGAACGCATTTCCACTGCTCAAGAGTCCAATGGCAGCGAGTTTTTCACCACTCCAGCCGACACTTGGCAGTGCACATGGTGATCTTAGGCTTGTGTGTGGCTGCTCGGCGATGGAAACCCATTTCATTAAGCTCCCAACGAACATTTATTGTGCTGACGTTGCTTCCAGAGGCAGTTTGAAACTCGTTAGTGAGTGTTGCAACCGAGGTGACGATTTGTACGCGGTATGCGCTTCAGCACCCGGCGGTCCTGTTCTGTGAGCTTGTGTGGCCTACTACTTCGCGGCTGAGCCGTTGTTGCTAGACATTTCCACTTCACAATACAGCACTTACAGTTGATTGGGGCAGCTCTAGCAGGGCAGAAATTTGACAAACTGACATGTTGGAAAGGTGGCATCCTATGACGGTGCCACGTTGAAAGTCACTGAGCTCTTCATTAAGGCCATTCTACTGCCAATGTTGTCTTTTATACACGTGTGGCTGAAATAGCCGAATCAACTAATTTGGAGGGGTGTCCACAAATATATATACACAAATGTATCCTTATTTAATTATTTATTTTACCTTTCGTACTTCAACTATTTGCACATTGTTACACTGTACATAGCCAGTAATATAAATGTCTCTATTCTTTTGAAACTTTTGTGATAGTTTATTTCACTTTTGTTTATTATCCATTCCACTTGTCATGGTAATGTAAACATGTTTCCCATGCCAATAAAGCCCTTTGAATCTAACTATCCCCCACTCTAAACCCTCAATTTCATCCTGCTGTTCAGTGTTTATCCAGCTAGTTAGAAACATGGTTATAGATTAAACCCTGATGAAGGCAGCATAGCTGTTGAAACGTTCGTTAAATGTATTGCATCGGCACCACAGTGTACGGCTTGTCTTTTCTAAGAAACATGGTTATGTTCAGCTAACAGCTAACTTTCCTGAAATTGTAACTTGAACTGGTCAGTCTTGTCCCCACAGTGTGAAAGCTGTCCAGGTTGGTGTGGTCAGGTCAGCTGATGACTGTGTGATCTAGGCTGACCTTAAGACTTTAAAGCATTTCCTCTCAGTCTTCCAGATAGTAGTTTAATGTCCCCCTCCATCCTGCCCTGCCCTCTTTCTCGCTCCCTCCGCACGTGTAGTGTTCTCGCTCTCTGGTTCGGTCTGTGTTCTCTCTGCTCTTCATCCAGCAGCAGTGAAACATGAGCTGAGGCAGCTGGAACTGGCTCTGGACAAGAGTACACACACACACACACACACACACACACACACACACACACACACACTTACTAGTATTCAGGTTCTGAGACGAGGTCTAGTGCCTTCATCACCTCCTCCAACAGAGAGTCTGGAATAAAGCCATTATCTATCAGGAGAGAAAGAGAATATTTGTCAGAATTTTTGTCCAAACACAGCAAGAGACAGGCCTCAGATTCCTCAGCAATTCTGTGGGTTGGTTTTCTGGGAGTCATGATCAAAGAGGTGGGGTGGAGAGGGTGCCCCATTATCAGCAACTCCCAGTGGCATTGAGAGAGGACAGGTAAGGCCTTCACCTTCCCTCACATTGAACACACTGCTTACATTGACTTAACTGAGGTGACTCATCACACACAAACACATATGCACACACGCAAGCACACACACACGCAAAAGCACGAATGCCGGCCTTGTCCTCTCCTCTGTCTGACCTACATTCCTCAGCTATGACTTCTCTACCTGAGAAGACCAGCTTTAAACACTACCACGTGGGTACGCATGTCTTACACATCTACTTTAAATACTAACATATGATTGTGGACGTGTTTAACTATACTTGTAGGGACCAGAATATTAAATAAACAAAAATTTGACCAACTGGGGACACAAGGTCAAATGCTATTTCTAGGGGTTTTAGGGTTAAGGTTAGAATTAGTGTAAGAATTAGGTTTAGGAGATTGGGTTAGTTTTAGGAGTTAGGGTAAGGGAAAATAGGATTTTGAATGGGACTGAATTGTATGTCCCCACAAGGTTAGTTAAACAAGACTGTGTGCAGTGGTGGAAAAAGTACTTAATTATCATACTTGAGTAAAAGTAAAAAGATACCATAATAAAAAATGACAAGTAAAAGTGAAAGTCACTCAGTAAAATACTACTTGAGTAAAAATCTAAAAAAGTATTTGGTTGTAAGTAAATGTAATTGATAAAATGTACTTACAGTTAAAGTCGGAAGTTTACATACACCTTAGCCAAATACATTTAAACTCAGTTTTTTCACAACTCCTGACATTTAATCCTAGTAAAAAAAAAAACTGTTTTAGGACAGTTAGGATCACCACTTTATTTTAAGAATGTGAAATGTCAGAATAATAGTAGAGAGAATGATTTATTTCAGCTTTTATTTCTTGAGTCAGATTTGTAGGCCTCCTTGCACGCTTTTTTCAGTTCTGCCCACAAATTTTCTATAGGATTGAGGTCAGGGCTTTGTGATCAAAGCCCTGACAGGGCCACTACAATACCTTGACTTTGTTGTCCTTAAGCCATTTTACCACAACTTTGGAAGTATGCTTGGGGTCATTGTCCAATTGGAAGACCCATTTGCGACCAAGCTTTAACTTCCTGACTGATGTCTTGAGATGTTGCTTCAATATATCCACATAATTTTCCTTCCTCATGATGCCATCTATTTTGTGAAGTGCACCAGACCCTCCTGCAGCAAATCACCCCCACAACATGATGCTGCCACCCCCATGCTTCACGGTTGGGATGGTGTTCTTTGGCTCCCCCTTTTTCCTCCAAACATAACGATGGTCATTATGGCCAAACAGTTCTATTTTTGTTTCATCAGACCAGAGGACATTTCTCCAAAAAGTATGATCTTTGTCCCCATGTGCAGTTGCAAACCGTAGTCTGTCTTTTTTTATGGCGGTTTTGGAGCAGTGGTTTCTTCCTTGCTGAACGATCTTTCAGGTTATGTCGATATAGGACTTGTTTACTGTAGATATAGATACTTTTGTACCTGTTCCCTTCAGCATCTTCACAAGGTCCTTTGCTGTTGTTCTGGGATTGATTTGTACTTCTCGCACCAAAGTACGTTAATCTCTAGGAAACAGAACACGTCTCCTTCCTGAGCGGTATGATGGCTGAGTGGTCCCATGGTGTTTATACTTGCATACTATTGTTTGTACAGATCAGGCGTTTGGGAATTGCTCCCAAGGATGAACCAGACTTGTGGAGGTCTACAATTTATTTTCTGAGGTCTTGGCTGATTTCTTTAGATTTAGATCCCATGATGTCGAACAAAGAGGCACTGAGTTTGAAGGTAGGCCTTATACATCCACAGGTACACCTCCAATTGACTCAAATGATGTCAATTAGCCTATCAGAAGCTTCTAAAAAAACATTACATAATTTTCTGGAATTTTCTAAGCTGTTTAAATGCACAGTCAACTCAGTGTATGTAAACTTCCACTGGAATGTGATATAGTGAATTAATCTGTCTGTAAACTATTGTTGGAAGAATTACAAGTGTCATGCACAAAGTAGATGTCCTAACCGACTGGCCAAAACTATAGTTTGTTAACATGAAATCTGGGGAGTGGTTGAAAAATGAGTTAATGACTTCAACCTAAGTTTATGTAAACTTCCGACTTCAACTGTAAGTATCAAAAGTAAAAGTATAAATAATTTCAAATTACTTATATTAAGCAAACCAGACCTCATAATATTCTAGATTTTTTCATT
This sequence comes from Thymallus thymallus, assembly GCA_023634145.1. Classification (NCBI taxonomy): domain Eukaryota; kingdom Metazoa; phylum Chordata; class Actinopteri; order Salmoniformes; family Salmonidae; genus Thymallus; species Thymallus thymallus. The sequence goes on along the minus strand of CM042416.1, from coordinate 21,660,185 downwards.
CACGTGTAGCCAGGGGCACACTCCAACATCATTGACAAACAAAGCATGTGTATCAAAGGCAGTAGGGATGACCTGCATTGTTCTCTTGATAAGTACTTTACACCGTGTGTGTGTGTGTGTGTGCGTGTGCGTGTGTGTTACATTGGGAAGGACTTTTGGGCTCCCAAGTAGCGCAGTGGTCTAAGACACTGCATCTCAACGCTTAAGGCGTTACTACAGACAACCTGGTTCGAATCCAGACTGTATCACAACCGGCCGTGATTGGGAGTTCCATAGGGCGGCGCACAATTGGCCCTGCGTCGTCTGAGTTTGATCAGTGTAGGCCATCACTGTAAATAAGAATTTGTTCTTAACTGACTTGCCTAGTTAAATAAAAAGGTTAAATAAAAAGGTACATTTTACACAAAAAAAAAAAAAAAAAAAAAAAGTCTACAGCTTAGTCATAGCTTTACCCTAAGTTTCAAATTCTGTGTGGAACACTTATGAAGCTGTGTTATTGCATGCATGCAAGACTTGTGTGTGTAGGTTATTGCGTGCATGTTAGACCTGTGTGTGTGTAAATTGCTGAGTGCATATGGGATGAGTGTGTGTAAATTATTGCGTGCATTTTTATTTTATTTCACCTTTATTTAACCAGGTAGGTCAGTTGAGAACAAGTTCTCATTTGCAACTGCGACCTGGCAAATGTGGATGTGCACCCTGGCGCCTCTCTTCTATAACACAGTGAACTGGGCCGACTCTAGATGTGACACTGGCAGATTTATAGGGCTTTGACACGGCTTTCAACTCTGCTGGTTCTAGTGTGTATAAACATCCATATGAAATGCATGAAAAATCTCACGAAACAGCAGAAACTGATCTCAGTGCAGACATACCTATCAACTTCTTTCTGTTTCTCCCGCTCTGGTCTGAATGGCGACCAGAACAGACTACTCTCAGCTGGTGAGGCTCACTTTGTTAGGAAATTCAACAACACACACAGGCGCACACACACCCTTAGCCCTGCTAAGAAGCATATTGTTCTTATAAACACGAAACGGAGGAATGTTGTTTACTGCGTCAGAAAAGATCACGCTTCAATTCCTGCTGGAACAGATACACTGGAGTGCTCACTAAAAGACGGACATCAAAGACAGCGACAAACACACAAATATGTCGGTGCATGTCTGGTCCATGGGGTGTGTGTGTGTGTGTGTGTGTGTGTCATAACACACACACCCCATGGACCAGACATGCACCGACATATGTGTGTTTGTCGCTGTCTTTGATGTCCGTCTTTTAGTGAGCACTCCAGTGTATCTGTTCCAGCAGGAATTGAAGCGTGACACACACACACACACACACACACACACACACACACACACACACACACACACACACACACACACCAGCAACATGCATCATGTGTAACCTAATCTCTCCATACATACACTATACATACACAAAAGGTTTGTAGACACCCTTTTAAATTAGTGGATTTGGCTACTTCAGCCACACCCGTTGCTGACAGGTGTATAAAATCGAGCACACAGACATGCAATCGCCATAGACAAACATTGGCAGAAGAATGGCCTTACTGAAAAGCTCAGTGAGTTTCAACGTGCCACTATCATAGGATGCCAAAAATAGTCTGTCCTCGGTTGCAACACTCACTAACGAGTTCCAAACGGCCTCTGGAAGCAACATCAGAACAAGAACGGTTTGTCGGGAGCTTCATGAAATTGGTTTCCATGGCCGAGCAGCCACACACAAGCCTAAGACCACCATGCACAATGCCAAGTGTTGGCTGGAGTGGTGTAAAGCTTTCCGCCATTGGACTCTGGAGCAGTGGAAACGCGTTCTCTGGAGTGAGGAATCACGCTTCTCCATCTGGCAGTCCGACAGATTAAATCGGGGTTTGGCGTATGCACAGAGCCCTGACCTCAACCCCGTCGAACAACTGAATGGAAGAAAGTTCCCGCAGTAACGTTCCAACTTTTAGTGGAACGGCTTCCCAGAAAACTGGAGGCTGTTATAGCAGCTGTATCACAACCGGCTGTGATCGGAAGTCCCATAGGGCGGCGCACAATTGGTCCAGCGTCGTCTGGGTTAGGCCGTCATTGTAAATAAGAATTTGTTCTTAACTGACTTGCCTAGTTAAATAAAGGTTAAATAAATTAGTTGTTTTCGGTTTTGCTAGAGATAGGAAAAGTGGGATACTAGTCAGTTGTACAACTGAATGCATTCAATTGAAATGTCTCCCACATTTAACCTAACCCCTCTGAATCAAAGAGGTGCGGGGGGCTGCCTTAATCAACATCCACGTCATCGGTGCCCGGGGAACAGTGGGCTAACTGCCTTGCTCAGGGGCAGAACGACAGATGTTTACCTTGTCATCGGTTACTGCCTCTGATTCCAAAGATTGCCAGTTTGAATTCAGCGATAGAAAGTTGCTTTTGATTTTTAAAAGATTAAGCCTATCCCAAACCTTAACCATTCTGAGTTAATTCCTGTACTTTAAAGACTTCGAAATTTGATGCTTGAGAAACACGGATGAACGTCTAATTCTGACGTTAGACAGAGATGGTTGCCCTTCTCTCTCCCATCAAATATTATTCCCTCTCTCTATCACTTTATCCTTGCCCCTTTCTTTGCCTTTCCCCCCAGTCACCCCAAAAGGAGGAAGAAGAGGATGGGATCAGGTTGACTCAGCTGTGGGGGGGATTGGGGAGGGCAGGTGGACACACATTAACCCCAAAACAACAACAGCAGAGATGAGACGAGAGAGGACCCCCACTCAGAGCATGAGGAGATAGAGGTGGGAGGTTATAGAGGCACATGCTCTACCAGGAAGGAGAGGAGAAAAGATAACATGTCCAGGATATTGGTGTGTGAGAGTGTGCGCGAGAGAGAGAGAGAGAGAGACTATTAGGCGATATACCGTTTATACCGTATGTTGGGGCATTTCAAAAATACAGATGGTATGATATTCAATACTGGAAAAAAGTGTGTGCTAAGCCTCTACTTATAACTAGAAGTTAAGTATAACTATGAGAAACCGAAGATGTGTGAAATTATATCCAGCGCATTTGGTTTGCAAACTTGCAAGCTAAGAGGCTAAGTTTCAAGATCAAGCTTCTTGGTTACAGCAGAGACATTCAATCCCCTCCTGGATAAAGATCCCAGTTGCCTAAATAGTTTTGTGCATTTTTATTTTAATAGTGTTCATTGTGTGCACTTCCGGTAATACCATATTACCCGTATGGTACAGAAACGCTATGAAAATATGGATACCGTCCAACCCTAGAGAATATAATTGAACTGTATTACCTTCTGGGTCGAAGGTTTGGAAGACTCTCCTGGCCTGTTCAGACGGAGACTCAGGAGCCACCAGACACATCTCCTACAAAGACAAGAGGGACATATGTCAGATATCTCAACATTATCTTATAGTCTAAACACAGAAATTAGACAGGCTTTCTTTTCTCCACAAAAACCCAAGAGAAAGAGAGAGCGAGGATTATGTGTAGACAGAGGCACACAGATCACATAATAGGTCAAGAATTTTCAAATTACAACACCCCCCCTGGGAGACCCTGGAAACATGTAGAAAATGTAACACACACAGGCCATGTAGCTTTTCTGAACATCTGAAACTGGAGATGGAACAGACAAGGGCTCCGAGCAGTATTGTATCCTATACTGGCTCTAAGGAGTGCGTGTGTGTGTGTAAGCTAGCATGTGAATGTAAGAGCTTGTGTGTGTGTGTGTGTGTGTGTGTGTGTGTGTGTGCGCGCGCGCGTGTACGGACTATCATAATTATCAGGCTCTGTTGGGTTATTAGCTGATCTGCAGATAAAACCAGACATTTTGTTTTCACTCAAAACACACAACAGCCAATCAGGCGCTCACACATAGAGTTATAGTTGTTTGTTTGCAGACTCAGGGGGACTCAGAGACAGATTTCACAGAGATGGGACAGTGTGTGTGTGTGTGTGTGTGTGTGTTGAGATGAAGAGGGTCAGTCACAATCTCTGGATTCATCAACCCCCTCACCCTCCAACTCTGTACTCCCTTACCCAAGTTTAATAGTGAAATATGACAGTTTTGACAGGCTGGGAACCAAACTGCAAACATACCGTGGGTAGCCTGGTATTAATGATACTGTCCACATCCACTGAACTAGAGTATGTTTACTACAGTGGCGTATTACAAACACACACTCAGCGAAGAGCAAATAAACTGAGCTCATCTCCCTCAGCCAGCCTTTATTAAAGTAGGAGCTCAGATGAGACAGTAGGTTACAGGGTATCACAGACATATTACTGTCCCAGGGGTCACAGAGAGACATGGAGAGAGACAGAGGAAGAGAGATCGACAGAGGAAGAGAGAGAGGGAAGAGTTGGGGAGAGAGAGAGAGGGAAGAGTTGGGGAGAAAGAGACATCAAGAGGAGATGACTCCCAGCTAGTAGGGAGGAGCGCACCCTGTCAGAGCAGCTGGGGTACAGAATGGTTAGATTTGTTTTATTAAGTATCTCTATAAATCAAGCAGTACATTCTTCATGCAGATAGATAGACATGGAGTCAGACGTGAGTGTGTTAAGGGTTAATGAATGGTAATGGTGTTAACTGCCCTTACAGTTTACATGAGCGTAATTTACTGAGGAGGCTGCTGCTGAAGGGAGTGTGCATGTGTTTCATACAGTATAACCCAGCTATAGACGGGATTAACTAATATACTATCCAGGTTAAGGGTTAAGACTCGGTAAGAGTTATATCTGTAGGTAATAACAAAGCACTGGAACCTTGTAGAAACATAATATGAGAGGCAGGAGAGGGGTAGACAACAGGAGACCAGTCGGTATTCACGTCGGTGTCCCCTTGATCAAGCCCAAACCACCATTCTTTCTCATTCACCCCCATTGTAAAAGAGACAACTTCGTCGTTGACCTTTGTTATAGAGAAATAACAGAACATGCCGAAAAGCTGCAATGTTGTTCAATGTACATGTAGGCAGGTCAAAACGTCAGACCTACGGCTCACAATGCTCACGTGTAGGGAAATAGAGCATGCAAGAAAAGCCCTGCGTCTTCAGGCTGTCCGGCATGGGAGAGTGGGAAATGTGGGGAAGCGGTGTCCAAGTAGACAACAGGTAGCTATGTGTGTGGAAAACATTTAATTACAGGTAAGACATTTAACTTGTTTAGTATAGTCCATTTGTAATCCACTCACAGTCTGTGTTGTTGTCTTGGCTAGCTTAACGTTCCGGTCGGTAGTTAGCAAGCACTCACTCAAGTAGCTGCTAGCATCGTCATGAAAAGGGGCGAGGGAAGCACTGCAATATTACCTTTTTCTAAGTAGGAGGAACGCTAGGGAGCAGGCAATGTTAAAAAGTAATCTTTAGACATTCTTAAAATATAGGTTTTGTAATTGACTAAAACAAGCACACGGAATCATGGCTCTCTCGGGATATACTGTCCACGTCCATACAGCCAGCTGGGTTCTCAGTACATTGCGCAGACAGGAATAAAGAATTCTCCAGGAAGAAGAAAGGCAGTGGTGTGTTTCATGATTAACTACTCATGGTGTGATTGTGATAACATACAAAAACTCTAGACCTTTTGTTCACCCAACCTAGAATACCTCACAATCAAATGCTGACCGTATTACCGCCCAAGAGAATTCTCTTCGGTTATAGTCACAGCCGTGTATATTCCCCCTCAAGCCGATACCCCGAGGGCCCTCAAGAAACTTCACTGGACTTTATGCAAACTGGATACCACATATCCTGAGGCCGCATTGATTGTAGCTGGGGATTTTAACAAAGCAAATTTGAGGAAACGCTACCGAAGCTCTATCAATACATCGACTGTATTACTTGCTCTGGAAAAAAAACAACCACAGCTACTCCCCCTTTCGAAACGCCCTCCCCCGCCCCCCCTTCAGCAAATCAGATCACGACTCCATTTTGCTCCTCCTTTCCTATAGGCAGAAACTCTCAGGAAGTACCCGTGCTAAGGTCTATTCAACGCTGGTCTGACCAATCTGAATCCATGCTTCAAGATTGTTTTGATCACGTGGACTGGGATACGAATACAAGGATACGGTGACTCAGTTAATCAGGAAGTGTATAGGGGATGTTGTTCCCACAGTGACTATTAAAACCTACCCAAACCAGGGACCGTGGATAGATGGCAGCATTCGCGCAAAAATGAAAGTGCGAACCACGGCATTTAACAATGGCAAGGTGACTGGGAATACGTTGAATACAAACAGTGTAGTTATTCCGTTCGTATAAAACGTCAGTACAGAGACAAAGTGGAGTCGCAATTCAATGGCTCAGACAGGAGACGTATGTGGCAAGGTCTAGAGACAATCACAGATAAAAGGGAAAATCAGCCACCTCACGGACACCGATGTCTTGCTTCCGGAAAAGCTAAACACCTTCTTCACCCGCTTTGAGGGTAACACAGTGCCACCGACATGGCCCGCTCCCAAGGACTCGTTCTCCATGGCCGGCGAAAGACATTTAAACTTGTTAACCCTCGCAAGGCTGCTGGCCCAGACGGCATCCCTAGCTGCGTCCTCAAAGCATGCGCAGACCAGCTGGCTGGAGTGTTTACGGACATATTAAATCTCTCCTCATCCCAGACTGCTGTCCCCACTCTTCAAGATGTCCACCATTGTTCCTGTACCCAAGAAAGCAAAGGTTACTGAACCAAATGACTAATCGCCCATCATGAAGAGCTAGTTAAGGATCATATCACCTCTACCTTACCTGACACCCTAGACCCACTTCAATTTGCTTACCGCCCCAATAGATCCACAGACGATGCCATCGCACTGCCCTATCCCATCTGGACAAGAGGAATACCTATGTAAGAATGCTGTTAATAGACTATAGCTCAGCCTTCAACACCATAGTACCCTCAAAGCTCATCATTAAGCTCAGGGCCTTGGTCTGAACCCTACCCTGTGCAACTGGATCCTGACGGTCCACCCCCAGGTGGTGAAGGTAGGAAACAACACCTCCACTTTGCTGATCCTCAACACTTGGGCCCCACAAGGGTGTGTGCTCAGCCCTCCTGTACTCCCTGTTCAACAATGCCTGCATGGCCACGCACGCCTCCAACTAAATCATCAAGTTTGCAGACGACACAACAGTAGTAGGCCTGATTACCAACAAGCCTACAGGGAGGAGGTGAGGGCCCTGGCGGAGTGGTGCCAGGAAAATAACCTCTCCCTCAATGTCAACAAACCAAAGGAGCAGATTGTGGACTTCAGGAAACAGCAGAGGGAGCACGCCACTATGCCCGTCGACGTGATTGCAGTAGACAAGGTGGAAATATTAAAGTTCCTCAGCATACACATCACTGACAATCTGAAATAGTCTACCCACACAGCCATGGGATATTAATTGCTTAATTAACATCTGCTTTCAATATACTTTGAATCCCTAATTTACTCAAGTGTTTCCTTTACTTTGGCAGTTACCTGTTTGTGTGTACCGCGTGTGTTAAATGCCAGGCCTGCTAGAATGTCTTTGATGTGTGCTTTATTAAAAGAGGCCTGGAGATGCTGCTGAGTTAAGATTACATGTCATGTCACACACTCCACAGGGAAGGGGTGGGTGGGTGTGTATTAAACCCCGTCCCCTTCCAGCCTCTTGTTTGCTTGCACTGGACCAGATGACTGCATTCTCTAAACGTGCACGCACGTGAACACACCCCGATGGTACCAAGATTTCTAACCCTCTCATCTTTTCCTTCCTCCCCTCCTCCAACCTCTCCTTAACCCCTCCCCTCTGTTTGTGTGTATCAGACAGAGGCCAGTCTCTTTAGGGACACTGAGGGCCCTTGAAAATCACTGACCCATAACTGTGCTACTGCACACACACACACACACACACACACACACACACACACACACACACACACAAGCCGGAATAAACCACAAGAGCACACACACACACACCTCCCGAGAGGGGCTTAGGGGTGGGAGGACGGAGGCCTGTGAATGTCATCACTCTCAGACTGAAAGGAAGAGAGAGAGGAAGACACACAACAGAAAGAGGAAATGGTCCCCTAGAGCAGCCAGAAGCCCTTTTAAAGTGCATCCTTCCTTCCTCACTCCCTTCTGTCCTTTCAGGATTTAAATGTCATTATGACTGATGTGACATGACAGGATAGGGTTAATGACTGGATTAACTGTATAGTAGAATTAGAATGCAGTGGCTGTACAGTAACATTGTATACATGACATCAGAGCTAAGGGTCTCCGCTTCACATTGGGCAGCTTTTTCTCATCGGATAGTGAATTTCTGTAAATTGCGAGGACTTGATGTATTTTGAAAGGTGCGACGTTGAGGATTATAATGAATACCGCTTTGATGTCACAGGGGTTTGGCAAGCAACCAAGACAAAACACCTGTGAGTAAAAATGTGTACTTCAAATTGGCATATAAAACCAGTTGTGTAAAATACTTTAAAAAGTACTAGTTTTTTTTGGTATCTGTACTTAACCATTTATATTTTTTACAGCTTTTACTTCGCTACATACCTTAATAAAATAAACAAACAGTCACTGGGTAAAGTTGGGGATGCTGGGCTGTGTTCCAAACAAAACAACTACAAGTATGCTTGCTCTAGCTCCTCAATGGCACAGCTAGGAAAGCTTACTTATATTTTATATATAACCTTAAAAGGTGAAGAATCATAAAAGTGCATTGAAATTACTAAGGAACTGTGTACACTTGAGAGATATGGATGTCTCCGTTTAAAAAAAAAAAACAAAAAAAAAAACTTCTCTCCTCTCCTGCCTTTCTTACTTCTCCTCCCTGTAGTCTCACCCCCCTCTCCTCTCACTCATTCTCTCTTACTCTGTGGTGGCAGAAGGCCTCAGATCCCATTACAGGCCATTATAGCAAGCCAGTAATGGGATGAAGAGAGGTGGATGGGGGGTGAGAAAGGTAAAGGGAGGGTAGTGGAGAGGGGGAGCTTTTGTCCCGTTAGATAAAAACTTTAATGCTATTAGGCAGTCACACACTAATGGTCTAAAAGCCACACAACAACGACGGGACATCACATACACTAGGTAGGGACACAGGGGAACACACACACACACACACACAGTGAAGAGGGACAGAACTCTCTCAACACCAACACACTGAACGCTGTCGTCGTCATCAAAACACACCGATATTAACTAGTTACAACTGTTCTAGATGTGACATTTACTCTTCTCACAACACAGTTACGACACGGTATGCAGTATGCACTGCAGTATGTGAAAAAGAGTGACAGGTCAGACAGCTCCTCTCCCTAATCCCAGTAGCGTCAGCTGCATGAGCTCAGTATGTGTGTTGAGGACGGAGGAAAACACCAAACCAGATGCCGTATCATTCAAATCTGTTGGTACCCTTACAGCTCATTGAAATAATGCCTCATTCCTCCTGAAAAGTTATGAAATCAAAAGTTATTTTATCATGTATACTTGCATGCCTTTGGTATGTCATAGAATAAAGAAAAGAAGCTGTGAAAAGAGATGAATTATTGCTTATTCTACAAAGATATTCTAAAATGGCCTGGACACATTTGTTGGTACCCCTTAGAAAAGATAGTAATTGGATTATAGTGATATTTAAAACTAATTAGTATCATACGTCTTCAATCTTGTGATCAGTCATTCAGCCTATTTAAAAAACGTTGTCACTGTGCTGTTTGGTATCATGGTGTGCACCACACTGAACATGGACTAGAGAAAGCAAAGGAGAGAGTTGTCTGAGGAGATCAGAAAAAAAATAGCAGACAAGCATGGTAAAGGTAAAGGCTACAATACCATCTCCAAGAAGCTTGATGTTCCTGTGACAACAGTTGCAAATATTACTAAGAGGTATAAGGTCCATGGAACTGTAGCCAACCTCCCTGGACGCAAGAGGAAAATCGACCCCAGACTGAACAGAAGGATAGTGCGAATGGTAGAAAATGAACCAAGGATAACTGCCAAAGAGATACAAGCTGAAGGTATGTCAGTTTCTGATCGCAACATCCATCGCTTTTTGAGCGAAAGTGTGCTCCATGGAAGAAGACCCAGGAGGACTCCACTTCTGGAAGAAAAAGCCAGACTGTAATTTGCTAAAATTCATATTGACAAGCCACAATCCTTCTGAGAGAATGCTCTTTGGACAGATGAGTCAAAACCGGAGCCTTTTGGCAAGTCACATCAGCTCTATGTTCACAGAACAAAAACATTAAGCTGTCAAAGAAAATAACACCATACCTACAGTGAAACATGGAGAAGGCTCGGTTATGTTTTTGGGCTGCTTTGCTGTGCCTGGCACAGGGTGCCTTGAATCTGAAGACTATCAAGGCATTCTGGAGTGAAATGTACCACCCAGTGTCAGAAAGCTCTGTCTCAGGTCCTCAAACAGGATAATGACCCCAAAAACACAGCTAAACGCACCCAAGAATGGATAAGAACAAAACATTGGACTATTCTGAAGTGGCCTTCTATGAGTCCTGATCTGAATCCTATCGAACATTTATAGACAAGAGAGCTGAAACTTGCAGTTGGGAGAAGGCACCCATCAAACCTGAGACAGCTGGAGCAGTTTGCTCAAGAAAGGTGGGCCAAACTACCTGTTAACAGGTGCATAAGTCTCATTGAGAGCTACAGAAAACGTTTGATTGCAATGATTGCCTCTAAAGGTTGTGCAACAAAAATCAGGTTATGGGTCACATCATTTTTGTCCATGCCATTTTCATGTGTTTTAAAAATAAAAAAAGCAAAGTCTGATTTCTATTAAATATGGAATAAACAATGGTGGATGCCAATTACTTTTGTCAGTTTCAATAATTGTGCATTCTTCGTTTTTTGTGGAGGGGTACCAAAAAATCTGAGCACATCTGTAGATATTTGCTTACCATAATAATATGCGTGACCTACTTAATTGCTTACACAAACCTTAAAATGGTTTGAAGTACAAGTGTTTTTCTATAACCCTGTGACCCAGATCACACACAATTCTCAGAGGCCTCAACCTGTGACAATCCAACCTTGAACTGGCTTAAGCTGCTGAATATCACTCTCTGTACCCAAATCAGCAGATGCCTCACTGTTCTCATTGTTCAAATGAAAGTTGAATGAGATTCATATCACCCAATGTGTTTAACGATGCATGTATACGTAATTCAGAATGATTATACAGTCTTGAGAATAATTGGCCTTTTGTGTCATTTGCTTCTTAGCCATTAGGGCTTTTTAGCCACTGCTTTTGACATGCTGTAGACGGAAATGCCATGCTATTAATTTGGTCTAGCATCTAGATGTAACTTGCCCTCACATCTTGCATATCGGATGTAAATTCATATACACAACTCTGTATTAAATGTGTTTGACCACACCATGGCCTCGAGTCTCCTCGCTCTCTAGCCAAGAGAACAATCAGAAATTGGGGTCTACAGTGTCCACGATTTCCAGCAGGACAAACGGATCCAGATGGGGACTCTGGGATCACATTCCAAACAAGAAACCATCCACCTGAGGGCACACACACTGCGGCAAACAACGGTAATCAGGATCAGGTTCCCCGCTCTCAGGAATGCGTGTACTATGTTGCCAGTGCCTTGGGAGCCATGGTGGTTATTGGTAGTCATCACAGTGAAATCATGAGGACCATGACCATGGGTCATCTAGTTTGCCTCTACATGCGTTTCAGTCCCCCAAGCAGGCAGACACTATCCAGTACCCTGCTTTATCCCAGGGGACATGGAACAACTGCCTTAATCTCAAATGATAGTTCACTCCAACATCAAGATGTTTCCAACCCTCAAGACATGAGCTGAGTCGAAGTGCAATACACAACCTCTACACAACAGATATAGGGACTTGGACCCCTTTAAAAAGGCTGGAAACTGCTAACAAACTTCTGCTTTTGGAGTTAATGATCACTTTATACAATCATTTTATTATCCATTTCCTCAGAAATCCATTGGGTGTGGTGTTATGAGGTAAATGCTAGCTGTAACATTCGGTTTTCCTCCGATGCCATATCCTGTACCAGACAGAATCAATTAGCTCCGCCTTAAGCTGATTGCTGGCTTTGATACGCAGGTATAGCAGTATACAGTTACACACCCTCTGGCTCACAAGCACGATACACAGCCAACAGAATCTGAAGTTTACATACACTTAGGTTGACTGTGCCTTTAAACAGCTTGGAAAATTCCAGAAAATTATGTCAGAGCTTTAGAAGCTTCTAATAGGCTAATTGACATCATTAGAGTCAATTGGAGGTGTACCTGTGGATGTATTTCAAGGCCTACCTTCAAACTCAGTGCCTTTTTGCGCGACATCATGGGAAAATCTAAAGAAATCAGCAAAGACCTCAGATAAAAACAATATAAATAAAACAAATAAAAATAAAGGTTGACCTCCACAAGTCTGGTTCAGCCTTGGTAGCAATTTCCAAATGCCTGAAGGTACCACGTTCATCTGTACAAACAATAGTATGCAGGTATAAACACCATGGGACCACACAGCCGTCATACCGCTCAGGAAGGAGACGCGTTCTCCTTCCTGCAAATCAATCCCAGAACAGCAGCAAAGGACCTGTACAACAAGTATCTATATCCACAGTAAAACGAGTCCTATAATCGACATAACCTGAAAGGCCGCTCAGCAAGGAAGAAGCCACTGCTCCAAAACCGCCATACAAAAGCCACACTATGGTTTCAACTGCACATGGGGGACAAAGATCGTACTTTTTGGTCTGATGAAACAAAAATAGAACTGTTTGGCCATAATGACCATCGTTATGTTTGGAGGAAAAAGGGGGAGGCTTGCAAGCCGAAGAACACCATCCCAACCGTGATGCACGGGGGTGGCAGTATCATGTTGTGGGGGTGCTTTGCTGCAGGAGGGACTGGTGCACTTCACAAAATAGATGGCATCATGAGGAAGGAAAATTATGTGGATATATTGAAGCAACATCTCAAGACATCAGTCAGGAAGTTAAAGCTTGGTCGCAAATGGGTCTTCCAAATGGACAATGACCCCAAGCATACTTCCAAAGTTGTGGCAAAATGGCTTAAGGACAACAAAGTCAAGGTATTGGAGTGGCCATCACAAAGCCCTGACCTCAATCTTATAGAAAATGTGTGGGAAGAACTGAAAAAGCGTGTGCGAGCAAGGAGGCCTACAAACCTGACTCAGTTACACCAGTTCTGTCAGGAGGAATGGGCCCAAATTCACCCAACTTATTGTGGGAAGCTTGTGGAAGGCTACCCGAAACATTTGACCCAAGTTAAACAATTTAAAGGCAATGCTACGATATACTAATTGAGTGCATGTAAACTTCTGACCCACTGGGAATGTGGTGAAAGAAATAAAAGCTGAAATATAACTAATATTATTTTGACATTTCACATTCTTAAAATAAAGTGTTGATCCTAACTGACCTAAGACAGGCAATTTTTACTAAGATTAAATGTCAGGAATTGTGAAAAACTGAGTTTAAATGTATTTGGCTAAGGTGTATGTAAACTTCCAACTTCAACTGTCGGAACTGTTCACATGCAGAAGCATCTTTGATTGACAGTAAAAAATTCGTCCTTAGAATCATCTAATAAAGTGCCAAATTGTTAATAAGTTATTTTACTTAAAGATAGAATGCCACTGGCCACCCCACCATCATTGTTATAGGTCGTTATCAATAAAACATCACAATAGGGTGCCGAGCATTAGATTTGCCTGCCAAAGGTCAAAGAGACCCCCAGCTCCGCTAAAACCATAGACAACTACATGCCGTTTTCAAAGGAATTGTTAAATAAATGTCAATTATTTAGTTGTAATATCATCACCTCTTGAAGAGCATAGTCAGAACTACAAATTTGGGATTTTTCCATGTAAAACAATTGCACACATTTAACTCAGCTCTCCGAGTTGAAAAGCATGCATCTACTTGCTGTATATGATCAGCAAACATCTATTGATTATGTAATATGTGAGGGTAGCCTCTATCGCTCAATATTGGCCACCATTAATTGGATATTTCAGTGATAAAAAATAAAAAAGTGAACTATACGTAAGTATAAGTGGTTTAAGATAATTTCCCCTTCCTTTATGGGCTCTGCCTGTCAAGTAGCAGAAGGGCGCATTTGCCGATGTACTGTTAGCTGATAATGTTTACCTTGCAAGATACCAGTAGAAACTTTGTACAGTTGGCTAAACATAGTGGTAAGTAGACCTAATGTACCTTATTATCCAACCAATGTAGGCCTACCTAGCAAAGTTAGCTAACATCCCCTTCACAAAATTGTTTTTAAAGAGTGTTTAATTGCGATTGCTGATTAAAGGCATAAATATCATACCCCCCTCCAAATGTCATGGGGGTATTGTGCGTTTAACTTTTTCACTCATCATTATTCACGATTCATTCCGGACTATCAGTAATCATGGTAGAATCCACAATGTAGAAGTGTTCCACCCGGTAATGCAACCCTGCACCTTAGAGGCTGCTGCCCTATATACATAGTCATGGAATCACTGGCCACTTTAATAATGTTTACTTTAACGCCGTTTGCTTAGCTAGCTCAGTACATGCCAAATGGATAGGCTTCCCTCAAGTATCTGAAATTACATGATCAATTGATGTTTACTGATCATGAAAAGCATGCAGTTACTTTCTGTATAACTCGGAAATGTGAAGTTTTGACTATGATCTTCAAGAGGTGATGATATTAAAAAGAAATAGTTAGCTATATAACATTTAATTAACAATCGTTTGAGAACGGAAAGTAGTTGTCGATGGTTGTCAGAGCTGGGGCTCTCCTTGCCCCCCAGCAGTCAAATTGAACGCTCTGCATCGTATTGTGACGTTTTATTTAACAACATAGTTTTTTTTTGCCGCACTGCAAGGTAAGACTAATGGCAGTACAGTCGTGGCCAAAGGTTTTGAGAATGACAAGTATTGGTCTCCACAAAGTTTGCTGCCTCAGTGTTGATGATGGCAATTTGCATATATTCCAGAATGTCATGAAGAGTGATCAGATGAATTGCAAAGTCCCATGAAAATGAACTTAATCCCCCAAAAACATTTCCACTGCATTTCAGCCCTGCCACAAAAGGACCAGCTGCTTGTCAGTGATTGTCTCGCTAACACAGGTGAGAGTGTTGACGAGGACAAGGCTGGAGATCACTCTGTCATTCTGATTTGAGTCAGAATAACAGACTGGAAGCTTTAAAAGGAGGGTGGTGCTTGAAATCATTGTTCTTCCTCTGTCAACCATGGTTACCTGCAAGGAAACACGTGCCGTCATCATTGATTTGCCCAAAAAGGTCTTCACAGGCAAGGATATTGCTGCTGGTAAGATTGCACCTAAATCAACCATTTATCGGATCATCAAGAACTTCAAGGAGAGAGGTTCAATTGTTGTGAAGAAGGCGTCAGGGCGCCCAGGAAAGTCCAGCAAGCACCAGGACCGTCTCCTAAAGTTGATTCAGCTGCGGGATCGGGGCACCACCAGTGCAGAGCTTGCTTAGGAATGGCAGCAGGCAGGTGTGAGTGCATCTGCACGCACAGTGAGGCAAAGACTTTTGGAGGATGGCCTGGTGTCAAGAAGGGCAGCAAAAAAGCCACTTCTCTCAAGGAAAAACATCAGGGACACACTGATATTCTGCAAAAGGTACAGGGATTGGACTGCTGAGGACTGGGGTAGAGTCATTTTCTCTGATGAATCCCCTTTCTGATTGTTTGGGCCATCCGGAAAACACCTCGTCCGGAGAAGACAAGGTGAGCGCTACCATCAGTCCTGTGTCATGCCAACAGTAAAGCATCCTCAGACCATTCATGTGTGGGGTTGCTTCTCAGCCAAGGGAGTGGGCTCACTCACAATTTTGCCTAAGAACACAACCATGAATAAAGAATGGTACCAACACATCCTCCCAGAGCAACTTCTCCCAACCATCCAAGAACAGTTTGGTGACGACCAATGCCTTTTCCAGCATGATGGAGCACCTTGCCTTAAGGCAAAAGTGATAACTATGTGGATCGGGGAACAAAACAGCAACATATTTATTTTTTTACTTCCGCTCATTTTGCACTCCAGTATCTCTATTTTCACATCATTTGCACATTCCATCATTCCAGTGATAATGCTAATCTGTAATTTATTTTTGCCACTATGGCCTATTTAGTCTTCCTAACCTTACTGCATTTTGCACTACATTTGCACTCTGTATATAGATTTTCTATTGTGTTATTGACTGTATGTTTGTTTATTTCCAATGTGTAACTCTGTGTTGTTTTTTGTCGCACTGCCTTGCTTTGTCTTGGCCAGGTCGCAGTTGCAAATGAGAACTTGTTCTCAACTGACCTACCTGGTTAAATAAAAGTGAAATAAATAAAGAAATACAATTTTGGGTCCATGGCCAGGAAACTCCCCAGACCTTAATCCCATTGAGAACTTGTGGTCGATCCTCAAGAGGCGGGTGGACAAACAAAAACCCACAACTTCTGACAAACTCCAAGCATTGATTATGCAAGAATGGCCTGCCATCAGTCAGGATGTGGCCCAGAAGTTAATAGACAGCATGCCAGGGCGGATTACAGAGGTCTTGAAAAAGAAGGGTCAACACTGCAAATATTGACTCTTTGCATAAACTGAATGTCATTGTCAATGACAGCCTTTGACACTTATGGAATACTTGTAATTATACTTCAGTGTACCATAGTAATTACTGACATAAAGATCTAAGAACACTGAATCAGCAAACTTTGTGGAGACCAATTCTCAACTTTTGGCCATCGCGGGTGGAATGATGTCTGATGGGAAAAACAGTGTTTGTTGTTTGCAGTAACTTCTTTCGTTTGTAGTCCAGCTTTAAGAGTCAATTTTTAACAATTAATAAACATTGTGAACGTGCTGTCATTTCTCAAACCCCACATCAGCTGTGTTACACTGGTGTGTGTGTGTTTTGTGCTGCTTGGCCTGTCACATAGATGTGCATGTATTTTACATGCTGTTTGGCCCGGTTCTAGCTGACCGCAAGGCTTCAAAACAAACGCCAAAAAACAGCAGCAATTAGCCATATAAGACCATACTAGTGCAGTCCTATCTTTTCTAATACCTCCTTCTCTCGCTCTCCCAGTCTCTCTCTCTCTCTGATGTGAACTGTGCCGTATTAAATCTGTTAAAGCACACATTCCTGGGTCTACTTTTTCTGACCTGCCGCTGGAAGAGAGACTGACTGATATTACATACAGACACACAGGGCCCAGGTTGAGAGTGTGTGTTTTTGTGGGATTCTTACCTTGGCGAAGAACACTGAGAGATGGGTCTCACTGCCAAGGATCCATATAGGGAACTTTGGAGACTTCAGGAACGCCCCCACCTGAAAACACACACACAAACTAAAACTGGAGCAAAGCAGTTCTGATTCTAGACTGACTTTACGGTCTGAAACCAGACCAGGTTAGTTTTACAGACTCAAGGCTTTCTGATGCCATTTCAACTGACAGGAGGAATGATCAAGGAATACAATTTGACGTAGTAATAGACTATGTACAGTAATAGAGAAGAGAAGGCTGTGATATTGTTGCTAATCAGGCATGCGATTGGCAAAAGACAAAAAAGCAGGAAAATATACACTGCGCAGAGAACAGCACAGCGTGCGTGGCAGCCCCCCCCCCCCCCTTAAAAACAGGTCGGATCAAACTCGTGGGGCTCTACTATAGCAAACGGATGGTAAATTATGACCCATGACAAAAACTTATTTGGAAAACATTTATTTGTTATTTTATCCAACTTAAAAGACTTAAATGTGCAAAGAAGGCCTACATTTGTCTGTGCCTCTTCAGCTTTTGCAGCAAGCTTCATTAGAGCCTCCATATGCCTATTTTGACATTTTCGTCTGGCCCTCACAGCTGCTGCCACAATGTCATCTTTAGCCATTTTCTTGCCGGCCGTTGGCTTCTCAGAGTGATAAGGCTGTTTGTTCAGGTCTTTTTTTTCTCTGAGCAGAACTCTGTACCTTTGGCTCGACAATTTTACATTTCTGCACAGCCGTACATTAACCGGACTCTCCTTTGTCTTCCGGGATTAGTGCTGAATGGCCGACACCTGCATGGCCTTCAGGTTGTATTTGACAACTTGATAGGACTCTTATGTCTCTACACTTAGGTTGGAAGCTTTGGCTTGCAGGATGT
This sequence comes from Thymallus thymallus, assembly GCA_023634145.1. NCBI lineage: Eukaryota > Metazoa > Chordata > Actinopteri > Salmoniformes > Salmonidae > Thymallus > Thymallus thymallus. The sequence goes on along the minus strand of CM042416.1, from coordinate 21,642,001 downwards.
TGGACATTACACTGAACGCAGATTCCACCTGTGGACCATGAAATGGGCATAGTGCAGACAGTGCAAGCTTGCAGAGTGCCGGGTACTTCTGTGTCTTTCTCACAACATTCCACCATTCATCAACTCTTGTCTCCTCTGTCATCTGAGGCAGAGCCATGTCACTTGCATATCTAGTATGAGAAACAACAGGTTAAGCTCATTATATTTTACATTAAAATAATTCCCTACAAACAACAAGTTACATGAATACAATTACTAGCAAAATAATACATTTGCATGATCTGTCATCTTTGAACAATTATTGAAATCCAGCTCTCTCCAGTTCATTAAGCTTCACAGCTGGAAACAGGTTCAGCAACTTCTGGAGATGAGGAAGAATGTGATGACTTCCCCTTGCATCTGGGTCCAAGCATGACAGGGTCCTCAGGGTTGGACTGTCAAGAGGCAGTCTTGCTTGAAGATCACCTGCACAGCTGGTGTAGGCTTGAATTACCTTTAATAGTTAGAGTACAGTTTAAGAACCAAGTAAAGACATACTGTGTATAGGGCTGTGCAATATGACGATACAAATAGTGTGACAATTAAAAAATGGTCTATCGTTTATTTCGTTGTGTTGCAAATCCCACTCTTTACGGGAATAGTTTTCGTCGTATGGACAACGCTTTGCGTTCTTCCACGTGCCAGATGCATTCATATCAAATGTGCATTCATATGCCTTGTCCACATTACAACGTACATAATTATGGCAACTAGTGTTTTTTGTTTCTTTTTATTGAATTAAATGTGTATTGTTATGGTGTTATGTCATTATGTCTTAATTGTCTAATATTGAGGAACATGTTGGAAATAAGTGTTAAATTACGCTTTCACGTGCTATCATCTGGGTGGAATACATCTTCTGATGACATGTTTTAATTGTTTACCTAAATAATGCCATACCATACCTTAGTTTTGAAAGCCTTCACCAAAGGGTGTTCCCTCCCTAGTTGGTCCAGGATGGATGAGGCCTCAGAGCCAACTGGAAATCTGTCAATTTTAGGTTGAGCAACTTCATTTTCGGCCCAGACAGATTCCTCCCCTTGCTGTTAATCAGGTCTTCTGGCTTGATGAAGCCGGATAAAAACTCCCTGACGAGTTTCTCCTGCTCATCGTGGAGTTTATGAACCTTTGGATCCTTGGACTGAAAAAGCAGGACGTAATTCTTAAGCATGGGAAGGACTGCTGAATAGAAGTGGAGCTCAAAGAGGGTTTTCTTGTCCTCAAATAGCACCTGCCAAAACATAAAAACATTTTCTCTCTGCAGCAATCACAGCAATGTACATAACAAGCATCTTTACAAAATAAATTCAATAATAATAACCAATAAGTAAATGTACTGTTTACATTATAAAACTTTGCCCACTCCCTCCACCGATTAAGCTACAGTTGATGTTTAGGGTGTTTTTCTCACCATCTTGCAAATCCTGACCTTTCTCATCGTCCCCTCGTTTGTGAAGTTCTTGGACCTGTTCCCTACCTCTTTCCACAACTCCTTGATCCGGGTCCTGCCTGCTTCCTGTACGCCCTGCTTTTGTAGGATGGCATTGATAATGTCCTTGTATGTACTCTGATCTTCATTTCTCAGAAAGGCATAGTAGAACATGACCAATGCATCCCACATGCGCAATGTGTCCAGACTGATATCCAAGACTGAGAGCCACCGGTGTGGAACATAGCACTCTGGCCGCGAAAAATGTATTCCAAATATGCTGCAAATTTCTCTGAGGCCGTCTTTCATGTCAGCTGACCATTTGTGGTCTGTGTGTAGGTCTGACAACAAAGCCTCAACCCAACGCTCAAAAGGACAACATCATTTCTTGCTGGCATTATGAAGGTGGTGACACGAGTTCCCATCAATGTCAAGGAGTTGAGGGGCATCTTCGTCAGGCCATTTTCTTCTCCAGGCCATTTTTAGAGCCCCTCATCACAGCACATGAGTCCATGAGAATGGACACCAGATTATCCCATGGGATAGTTATTCTTTCAAAAAGCCCATCCAGTGCATTGAAGAGAGATTCTGCTGTTACAGATATGAGCTCCAGAGCTGCAAGGTGTTGTACAACCATCCTCTCGTGTTTCTCAGACCAGTAGCTAACAAGCACTCCTAATACCCTTTTGTTTGTCTTGCTAGTGGCCTCAATGTTGAGGGAGAAGGGGACACTTCTTATTTCCTCCAGTACTTCATCTTGGATAGTCTTCTTCACACCATGGGTGAGCTTGTATGAAGCAGATGTCCTATCCATTAAAAGTTCAGCAAGGGCTTTTGGATCTTTAGCCAGCTCTTGCGCCAATTCAATAATCCCTGGTGTGATTGACAGAGGAAGAGAATTCTCAGCAACAAATCCAAGAATGAGAGCCTGGAAAACAAAATGTTATTAAACACCATGCATCCTAAATAAAATAAGTTTATCATCATTATCATCACTGATTATCATTATTTTAAAGGTGTAGCCTAATCTGCAATTTGTTCAGAACAGTATTTGTTATTTTAATTTATTTTTTGTTAATTGAGTAGGCCTATTTCCCCCCTTGGAAGCAATCTAATTTGCTGCTATTATAGAAAATTGGTAGATCTGTTTAAATTCAGTCCATTTTTAGTTATGTCATTTAATTTAATAACCAGCTGTTTCAAACACTGTAAAAAATAAACGAAGAAGAGTTGACTGAAAAAGAGTTGATACAAAATCAGAAAACACTTACTTGATCCTGTGCAACACGATTGCATAAAGGAGGAATTGATCTCGGTTTCTCTGGGTTGTTGTGTGTGGCCGTAACAATGATATTATCTGCTGCTGCTATCTCTATGCACATGTTCTGTTGTTGGATCTTCCACGCTTTCACGTGTTTTGGATGCTACATGTGTTTCCAGAGTGCAATCTTCCCACTTGTGCCATAGTTAATTGGGTGGTTGCAAATGTTGCAAATACCCTTGCCTGGTTCCCTAATTTTTGCTGAAGCAATTCAGTGAAAAGGTGTTTCCTTCAACTTGAACAGTCTCCAGCAACCAGCTCCATTTGAATCGATTCTTGACCCTCTCATCAATAGACTTTAATTCAGGGCTATTCAATGTTAGCCTGGCCATGAGTCCGTGTATGCTGCAAATCAAGAATAAATTGACATTTTCTTCAGAATAACAATAGTCAATTCCTTCATTTGGTCTGACAGAGAAAAGCTGGATAAATTATTTATAGTGCTATAATTACATAATGTAATCAATATCGAAATAATGTATTTATGTTTACATGTTTTATTTGACTATTGTGTGACTATCGGATTTGCTCAAGGCAGAAAACTAGCTGAGGCAGGAAGCGCGAGCGCAGAACGACTTCCAGCTCCGAATTCGCACTGCCACAAAACAGCCTTAACCCGACTATCAAATAAACCCATGAAAACCAGGGTTATTTGGGAAATCGCGTTACTACGAACTATGTAAACCCTTTAATCGAGCTATTACCTAAATCTACTTATTCACTGATACAACCGCTGCAAACGAGGGACACATAGGAAAAGAGCCGCAGGCAGTGTGCGTCCTCATTTCACCGCTAAACTAAGCAATTCTATACAATACAGTCGACATGGAATAGTGGTCGTCCCCCCCCCCTCTCATCCCACATTTTTTTTACAGATCTGCACGATTCACGTGGGTCACATTGTCAAGTCGGAAATCTGGAAAAATCACATCCCTGGCTAATACAATGGTTGCTCAATGGGTAGGTTTATAGCATGACCATACCAATGTAGCCAGGTCAAACTCAGCTACCCAGACTTACTCAGCTATTCTACTGTCGTCCATGCTCCTTACACATTTGCTCTAGCCCCTAGGAAGACTGCTCATAGATTCCAAAGGGTATTTGAAATGTTCTGCTAAATGTTCTTCTCTCCTTCAAATCTCCCAGTGTGTGTCAGTGTGTGTGAGATTGATAGGTACTTTATTGATCCCCCGGGGGTATGTGTAGGGTTGGGGTTAGGACTATTGCCTCCAAACACATTTTGTGTTTTGTGTTTTCTACCACTATCCAGATCATAATACAGCATGTTTGAATCTCTCTCCACAATCATTCGTGACTAGTGAACAAGAACGCAAACTCACCATGGTTTGGACATAATAAGCCTTAAGGAATGTCAGTCTGTCAGTTTGTGTGTTGAGTGTTTGTACCTTGCAGTAGCGTAGTGACTCCATGAGAGTGAGGAAGCCCACTGATGCCTGTTTGTGGATACCATGGAGCTCTGATGGAAAGAGAAAGGCCCAGCTTAGACAAAAAAAAAAAACTTTGTAAGTGAAACAGCTTCTTTGAACAGTCCCTCAATGTGTATGTTCCCCCAGTGAAAGTGTCTGAACACTGCCATCTAGTGTTCAGCTAGATGGCAGTGAACACTAGATGGAACCTAAAAAACCTCGTAAAACCTTTAGTAAACTGAGCAATAAACAGTCACCTCTTCATAATGCTCATTGAAGAAAAGTTTCAAATTAAATCACTCTGTCAGATAATGAGGTTTATTGCACAACACTTTGATCTAAGAAAATGTAATCTGCTGTGTGTGTGTCCCGTTTGCAAGCGCCATGCTCTACCTATGCCAGGTTTGTCGGTTCGATTCCCACAGGGGACCAGTACGAAAAAAGTAAATGTATGCACTCACTACTGTAAGTTGCTCTGGATAAGAGAGTCTGCTAAATTACAAAAACTTGTGGGTGGAGTACTTACTCATGCCAGAGCACTCCCTGTCTCCGTCCCACACATTAGACACAGCATGGCCCGTCACTAACAGGTTAACCAGACTCTGACTGCAGAGAGAAAGAAAGGTAGAGTCGTAACCTTTTTGGAACATCACTTATTTCAAGTTTTCAAAAGAAATGTAGCTGATAAAGATTAAATAAAGTGAGGGGTCAGGGGTCGTACCTGCCGTGGCCATAGACTGGATCTATGAGAGGCTCTGTAGTATCTTCAATCTCATTCCTGATGTTCTCTATCCCCTGTAGAAAGAGAAAGTGGTTACATGCACTCACACAGAGTGCGGAGTAATATGCGCACACACGCACGCAGAGCCTTACCTTAGTGAGGATGACAGAGTATAGGAAGAGCAGGACTCCACAGCGACCTTTCCAGGTTTCGTAGAGAGACACCACCTCCTCTCTAAGCTCTGATAATGACTTCACAACACGCTTCCTGGTATAGATTAGAGGTCAAAGGTCAGGGTCTAGAGGTCAGAGAGCACCTCTAACGATATCACACTCATTTAGAGGTCAGACAACTTATTCTCCCAGAACTCTGACTAACAATGACAGGAGAGGGGTTCAGGTTACTGTAGGTATAATAACCACAACTACTGAACAGTTACTAAAACGTTATTGTATTGCAGTCATTTACTGTCACACTGCTAGGACTCTGCAGTAGTTAATGCTGACAGTGTTGCATGATGTCATTACTAAATGTGCCAGATGGCAATCTGATGTGTGTGTGTTTCATTAAGGCATGTGTGCCGATTCAGGAGTGTGTGCCGAGTCAGCAGGTTGTAAATCAATGTCGAGAAACTCCAGTCACACACACAGGCTTAGCCAATCTCAGACAGATGGACACACACTAGTGTTCCTGATTTTCCTGCAATGCAGTGCTCCTTTCATCTCCATTGAAGTCATGGCCAATAGAGAGACAAGTCACAGTCAGTGGTTACTTACTGGAGGATGCTGTGAAACTGCTCAAAGCCAAGATCCTCAGCAGCCAAAGCAGCTACACACAGGAGAAACACACACACAGAGACGCAAACACACACGTTTTAGCATCCAAGTGAAACAACTTAAGTGACGTTGACAGAACACAACATATACTTTTACTAGATTAACAATGATTGCAATACTACTCACTATCTAGTCTACCCACTATCATATGCAATGATAAATACCATCTCACTACAACAATGCAGTAATTAATATTAGATGGGTATTAGTGGATGATGAGTAGTGGGACTAACTGGGTTGCTGGTCTTGCGGGGTCTGGCTGGTCTCTGGACCCCCTGTGAGGGCTGTGTGAGTGGTAGTGCGGGGGCTCTGTCCCTTGGCCCAGGTCAACAGGCAGTAGGAGGAAGTAGAGGAGGCCTGTTCCAGGATCTCAGACAGAGTAGAACACAGGGCCACTTTTTGCTCCTCCTCTACAAGGAACACATACAATCAGAATCATTAATTGCCAAGGTGCGGTCTGAAGATATAGGCTAGGTTTCCAAAGAAATATATATAAACCCAGTTATTATGCATCAACAGTTGGGGCTCTCTCTGTTTAACAGTGAGATGTCTCCAGTTACAACTTTCTCTGTTAAACAGGGTCAGGGCAGGGTTTCCCAAACTCGGTCCTCAGGACCCTAAGGGGTGCAAATTAGTTTTTTTCCATAGCACTACACAGCCGATTCAAATAATCAACTAATCATCAAGCTTTAATCATTTGAATTAGCTGGGTAGTGTTAGGGCAAAAACCTAAACGTGCATCCCTTGGTGTCCCGGGACTGAGTTTGAGAAACACTGGGTTAGGGTTAAAGGTCAGGGTTACCTGTGATGTGTCTCCAGTTAGAACTCTCTCTGTTAAACAAGATGTTCTTCAGAAGGAAGGCCTGCAGGAAACACACAATCAGGAAATATTCTACAAGCTTTAACCCATCTCTACACCAGTAGGATCAAAAATGCATCCTGTCGTTCCTCATCAACCCTATCCACTCTGTCTAAGAACAGATGTTTAGGATGACACTCCCTGACAGCGCCATAGAGTACTATAATAAATATAAATAGTATAATAAAGAGAGAAGGCTTCTCAGCTAGGAGCCTGTCAGGTGCCTTCCGGAAAGTGCCATGTAAGAAGATGTGTGCCTGTCCTGATATCATCATCCTGGTAAAAGACACCAACACCCTCTACCTGCTCATAGGCTGGGCCTGTTTGTGTGTAAGGTTATGTACTGTCTGGTCTGGTGACTGGTCCATACCTGTACAGGAGCAATGACAGCGCAGGGTCCTCCCTCAAACTGCTCCAGTGCTGTGTGTTCTGTCTCACTGAAGACCAACCCTGAAACACAGGAATCACAGTCACTTCTTTTGACCCACCACTACCTGCTTCAACACTGACAATGTCTAGGATTGTGTTCAGGTTAGAGGGGGTTACACCATAATGGAGCAAAGCAGAGGTGAGAGGCCACTTACCTTGGGTCCATCTCCGGAAGAGTGAAGCAGACACCCCGTTGCTGCCTGGTCTTTCCCAAACTAGAGCCACAACCTCTTTATTTAACTCCCCCATCACTCCTTACACTGGTCCTACAACCCTGGCTAACTGTTAGCTGGCTAGCTAACTACAATCAAATACAGAGCTGTCACTGGGCACACAGCCACGGTCCCGTTCGGGTTGGAGCAGGACAGGTAACGTTAGCTAGCTTTGTGGTTTACTCTTCGATTTTCCAGGAACTGGTGCTTCGCTTCCCTCGGCAGACGGGGCCGGTGGCATTCGCCACAACGAATCTCCGTGACAGGGCAGTTTCCCCGGTCTGACCAGCGGACAGGCGGGAGATTGGAGCATCAACGTTAGTTAGTTGGTTAACCTAGCTAACGTTAGGTGGGCGCGTCTGACCGGGCCCACTTCTCCAGCAAAGCTAACGTTAGCCTGGCTAATTAGTCAGCTGTCCAGAATGATAACAATAAATTAGCGAGCCAGACTATTAGCTATCTAACTGCTAAATTCCCCTTGTTCCAAGTCTTACCTTGCTAGCCTGCTAACATTAACTCGTTACTACCAGTTTGTTACGTTAGCTATCTAAATGCATCACGTTTTGATGTTCCAAAAAACGCTGAGGCGGTGGCAGTTTAAATTCAGGTCTGAATGCCAGTACCTTTCGTTTAGTCAATTTTTTGGAGGCAAAAGCCTGTAATGAATATCCGAAGTAGTAAAATCTTGAAAAAATGTATGCTTTTTTTCGGTATCAAAGACTAGCTAGCTGTATATCATTCGTCTATTTACAACAGCTGTTTGGAAAATGTGTATTGAGTGACGTAAACGCTCGTAGCTGTGGATTGGTCCAGAATGTTCTTGAGGCACGGGCTCCAGCTTTGCAGCCCATTGGTGAGTTCAGAATGTCAATTATCTACGTCATATCTTTCGTGACTATTTACTATTACATTAGCTCAGCGACGTTTGGTTCACCACTTTATCAATGGAATTTGATCAAAGACTAATGAAGGTTTTATATAATAAATAAGACACAAGAAAACGCAGCATCAAATCGATTGCCTTTTGAATTCTCAAACAGCGACTATTCTTACTGTCATTCATTGGGACTGGAACTGTTTGTCCCCTATCATTCTCCGTAGTTGCCGGGTTAGCAGTACTGAGCATGTGCGCTGACACGCTACGCGTGGACTAATTTCTTCCCATATTTTTACAGTGATTCTAACATCAATTATAAAACTTCATTACAAATTGTTCTTGTTGTAATGGGAGGCCAAACCAAGGGCAAGAAGAAGAGCAAAGCCAAGAGGAAAGATCCGCGCTCTAACGGAGGTATGTAACGTAGTTAACGCGTAGATCGCTATAAAGAACAACAAGTGTTGTCCATGTGTAATATTATCTGTGGTATTATCTGTGATAGGTACAGTGCCTTCAGAAGGTATTCATACCGCTTGACTTATTCCATATTTTGTTGTCTACAACCGGAATTCAACATTGATTAAATCATTTTTTCCCCATATACACACAATACCTAATCAAATATATTTATAAAGCCCTTTTACATCAGCAGATGCCACAAAGTGCTTATACAGAAACCCAGCCTAAAACCCCAAACAGCAAACAATGCAATGTAGAATCACAGTGGCTAGGAACATTTATTAAAAGAGTACATGGCCAGTAAGGCCAGATTGTTCTTCAAGATGTTCAAACGTTCATAGATGACCAGGTCAGGGTTCCATAGCCACAGGCAGAGATACCGCATAATGACAATACAGAAATATCTAATTTCACACACCTGAGTCACCTTTGGCAGTGATTACAGCTGTGAGTCTTTCTGGGTAAGTCCAAGCGATTTCTACACCTGGATTGTGCAACATTTGCCTTTATTCTTAAAAAATATATTGATGTTCTGTCAAATTGGTTATTGATCTTTGCTAGAGAACCATTTTTTATTTTATTGAACCTTGATTTAACTAGGCAAGTCATTTAAGAACAAATTCTTATTTACAATGACGGCCTACCTACAGGGTCAGTTATAGTAGTACGTGCCTTGCTCAAGGGCACATCGACAGGTTTTTCACCTTGTCGGCTCGGGTATTCGAACCAGCAACCTTTCGGTTTCTGGCCCAACGCTCTTACCGCTAGGCTGCCTGCCACCCATTTGCAGGTCTTGCCTGTTTCAAGTAGATTTAAGTAAAAACTGTAACTCGGCCACATTCACTGTCTTCTTGGTGAGCAACCACAGTGTTGATTTGGCCTTGTGTTTTGGGTTATTGTCCTGCTGAAAGGTGAATTCATATCCCAGTGTCTGGTGGAAAGCAGTCTGAATCAGGTTTTCCTCTAGGACTTTGCCTGTGCTTCGCACCATTTGGTTTATTTTTTACCCTGAAAGACTCCCCAGTCCTTAACGATTACAAGCATACCAATAACAATGTGCAACCACTACTATGCTGGAAAATATGAAGAGTGGTACTCAGTAATGTGTTTTATTGGATTTGCCCCAAACATAACACTTTGTATTCAGGACAAAAAAAAATATTTCTTTGCCATATTTTTTACAGTTTTATTTTAGCGCCTTGTTGAAAACAGAATGTTTTGGAATATGTTTTATTCTGTACAGGCTTTCTTCTTTTCCTAGCGGTTAGAGCGTTAGACCAGTAACCAAAAGGTCGCTAGTTCAAATACCTGAGCCGACAAGGTGAAAAAACCTGTCTATGTCCTTGAGCAAAGCACTTAACCCTAATTTGCTTCAGAGGCTGACCCTGTAGGTAGGCCATCATTTAAATAATAATTTGTTCTTAACTTACTTGCCTAGTTAAATAAAATAAATAAAAAATAGGTTAGTATTGTGGAGTAACTACAATGTTGTTGATCCATCCTCAGTTTTCTCCTATCACAGCCATTAAACTCAGTAAAACTGTTTTAAAGCCACCATTGGTCTCAATGTGAAATCCCTGAGCGGTTTCCTTCCTCTACAGCAACTGAGTTAGGAAGGTCTTTTTGGTTGAATCTGTGTCGACTAAATTACCTTACAGATAATTGTATGTGTGGGGCACAGAGATGAGGTAGTTATTAACAAATCATGTTAAACACTATTATTTCACACAGAGTGAGTCCATGCAACTTATTATGTGACTTGTTAAGGACCTCTTTACTCCTGAACTTTAGGCTTGTCATAACAAAGGGGTTGAATACTTATTGACTCAAGACTTTTCAGCTTTTCATTTTACATTTTTAAAAACATAATTCCACATTATGGGGGTATTGTGTAGGCCAATGACAAAAACAATCTCAATTCAATACATTTTCTTGCTAGCTAGCTACAGTAACTGTAGCCAGACTTATGTAGGCTAATGTTGACCAATAGGGACTGTGTTGCAACAGGCTCTGTACTGGCAGGTCTGTCACCTCAAGATAGAATAAAGCTGAAGATGCAGGAGAAAGCCAAGAAGAAAACTGCTGATAAATATACTGTAGAACAACTACTGGAGAAGGTAGGACACACACACACACACACACACACACACACACACACACACACACACACACACACACACACAGTCAGGAGTGTATGGGCACACACACTGAACAGTAACATCTGTCCTTTGTTGTGTTTCAGACGGAGGAGTGTATGGACAGTTTGGACTTTGAGATGGCGGGTAGGTTCTGTCAGCGAGCACTAGAGGTGGAGCCTGACAACCTCCTTACCCTGGACCTGCTAGGACACATCCACTCTGAACTGGGAGACACACAGAGGGCCAAGGAAATATCCTTCAGTGTGTGTATGGGGTCTGCATGCATCTCTGTGTGCATGTGTGTGTTGTGCAAACGCACATGCGTATGTGTGTTCCTTAACCCCAGCTCTAAGTGTTTCTGCGTGCGGTGCAGTTGAGTCCTGATGAGGGTCATAGTAAATACATGTCTTTAGGGCAGATACACACGGGCCAGGAGGCTGTGCAATACTACACCAAAGGAATACAGATACTACTGTGTATCCTGGAGAAACGCGCACAAGCCACAGTGAGTACACACAAACACACACACACACACACACAAACACACACACTTATGGATCTTGTTGAATGCATGTCTAACACAGAACACTAGGAGGAGCTCTTGCTTCAGTCTGAACACACTCACATCTACTGACTGTCACAAACTGACTGTGTCTTAAACTGGCAGCCAGAGATGCTGAATACTTCTACCTCAACCATACCCCTGTTACCCCAGGCTGGAGCAGAGGCAGCAGCCTCCCCACTCCAGGACTCAGGGTCAGAGATCCCGACAGCCAGAGACGTGTGTGCGGCCTACTGTTCTGTGGCGGAGATCTACTTCACTGACCTCTGGTAACACAAAAATCGAATCAATTATATATTTTTGTTACCTGAAAGGCCTGTTGTGTATTGAATTCACAGATTTGTGTGTGTGTGTGTGTGTATGTGTGTGTGTGTAGTATGGAGGAGAGGGCAGGAGATCAGTGTCGAGAGGCCATAGAGAGAGCGCTGACCTATCACTCTGACAACCCAGAGGCTCTACAGCTGATGGCCAGCTACCTGTTCAGTACAGAGAAGAACCAGGTCAGTACTTACACGACTATAAATCAGACTCGGTGTACTCGCTTAATCATTTACATTTACGTAATTGTAAATCCAGAGCGACTTACATACATTTTCATACTTTTTTTTTTTTCATACTAGTCCCCCGTGGGAATCGAACCCACAACCCTGGCGTCAAGCTCTACCAACTGAGCTACACAGGACTAGTTAATTAATGTGAGAAAATGGAATCATATGCCATTAATCTGCTGAGCTAGGCACGCACGCACGCACACACACACATGAATCATCTTATGACAGATATTAATGCAGAATTAGTTATGAAGCAGATACATTTGGGCACAGGGATCACATCTGACAAAGAGACCCAGAGGAAATATGGGGAGAGAGAAAAATGGTCTATAACTGAACAATCGGAGCATTTGCCATTGCCATACAAGTTTGGGATAATCTGCTAGTCCTAGCACTGCAATGAGACAGGCCTCCAATTCTTCGGAAAGCCTTAATCTTTAGGGAGCAACAATAACAGCTAGCTAGGGATTTACTCCTAAATTACTAACATTTCAAAGAGGGGACACATTTTGGAATACTGCAGCTCTTCTCAAGGTTACATTTGTAAATATTTCCAGCCACCAGATGGCACTGTGGGTCTAACCAGATGGAGTTGATTTGACAGTTCAGGGGAGCAGATGTCTGATTTTGTGTGTGTAGGAGGGGAGGGAGTACCTGATGAGGAGTGTGGATGCGTGGCTACCTGCCCTGAAACAGAGTGAAGCTCCACCCAGCAGAGAGGACATAGAGGAGGAACACACACAGGTGAGAGACTAACCCCCCCCCCCCACACACACACACACACACACAGGTGAGTCAGAGAATAAAAGCCAAGTCAGAGGGCCAATCTATCGCTCTGTGCATTTGTGACTTTGTGTGTGTCTGTGTGAGCGGGACTCTGGGTGAGTGCATGTGTGTCTAACTGGTGTTGTTCCCTTTCCAGAGTGACATCCCACCGTATGAATCCCGCATCACCACGGCCAAACTCCTCATAGAAGCAGAAGAGCACGAGGTAGGAGTATGTGTGTAGGATGAGTTTTCTCTGAGAAAAGGCCAGTGCTTTGTATTCTTTATCTTTCCCAGAGATGATCTTCAATAATAGAGGAGTGGTGTTTACCCAAAGAGGGAGGTAGACTGAGGTAGTGGTGTTTACCCAAAGAGGGAGGTAGACTGAGGTAGTGGTGTTTACCCAAAGAGGGAGGTAGACTGAGGTAGTGGTGTTTACCCAAAGAGGGAGGTAGACGGCGGGAGGAACGGAGATGAAAAAAGATCTGGAGGGGTAGAAAGGTGTGTGTGTCTGACACATCGTTTGTCTTCGTCCTCCTGCATGTGTCAGCAAGCCTCACGCGCGCACACCGTGCATCTATTGAGGAATCAGACATGTTTGAAGAGGGGGAGATGAGGATGAAGATTGCTGTGAGCCTGGAAATATTCACCACCGATAACAACAAGATGGAAGCAGCAGATTACTGGAGAACAACAGGAGATGCAGGACAAGAAAAACTGAGACTATTTTAGTCTTCTGTTGTTTAAAACAAATCTAATTCTGTCTTCAGTTTTCACACTGCGGTGGTAAACCCAGGGGCAAGTCATTAACATTGCAGTTTTGAACTCTAAACAACACCATTCTTACTCATGAGTTACACACACACACACACACACACACACACACACACACACACACACCGTAATCAAATAGGGAATCCGTTGTTAAACAGCAGACAAGAAGCATTTGACCCAAGTAGAGTATGGAGGGAAAGTGGAGGATAGGAAGACGGTGGTTACAACCAGGGTCAAATACAATCGTCAGAGGCTACGAAAATTGATTTCTCACCCCGTCCCACCCCTCTGGAAACTTCTTTCTCAAAACTAAGGATCCGAATCACATTCTGCGCATGTGTTATTTTACACATTCAAGTTTTTCTCTTTACTGTATGCATTATTCACCCTCTTCTGAACCCTCAACCAATTTCCTATTTCTGAACAGCTGTAATAATAACTGGTGATTTGAACTGGTGATTTGAACGAACATTTAAAAAATACACTATATATACAAAAGGATGTGAACACCTTCAAATTTGTGGATTTGGCTATTTCACCCACACCCTTTGCTGACAGGTGTATAAAATCGAGCACACAGCCATACAATCTCCATAGACAAACACTGTCCGTAGAATGGCCTTACTGAAGAGCTCAGTGACTTTCAACGTGGCACCGTCATAGGATGCTACCTTTCCAACAAGTCAGTTTGTCAAATTTCTACCCTGCTATAGCTTCCCTGGTCAACTGTAAATGCAGTTATTGTGAAGTGGAAATGTCTAGGAGTAGGCCACACAAGCTCACAGAACAGGACCGCCGAGTGTTGAAGCGCGTAGCACTTAAAAATAGTCTGTTCTCGGTTGCAACACTCACTATCGAGTTTCAAACTCCGTCAGCAAAAAAAGTTGGGAGCTTCATGAAATGGGTTTCCAATGCCGAGCAGCCACACACAAGCCTAAGATCACCATGCGCAATGCCAAGCATTGGCTGGAGTGGTGTAAAGCTCGCTGCCATTTGGCTCAGGAGCAGAGGGAACGCGTTCTCTGTCTGATCTGGCAGCCCGACTGGGTTTGTTCCAACGCTACCTGCCCGAATGCATAGTTCCAACTGTAAAGTTTGGTGGAGGAGGAATAATGATCTGGGAGGCTGTGTTTCATGGTTCGGGCTAGGTCCCTTAGTTCCAGTGAAGGGAAATCTTAACGCTACAGCATCCAATTACATTCTAGATGATTCTTTGCTTCCAAATATGTGGCAACAGTTTGGGCCTGTTGGGGAGTTGCAGCGATGAGGCAAGATCGTAATTGAAATTGGGAGAAATAATAACTCTGCCTCCCAATAGTCAATGTTTGCACATTAAATCACTATTGAATGCCTGTCTGTGTATTGCTTGTCGATATGCTGTGTACATGTACAGTAGCTTGCCTAAATAGCTGCATGTAGGCTAACTACCCTCCTGAAAAAATAACATAAAATCGCTAGACTGCCTGTTGTGTCTTGCTTATGTTTAGCCTACATGTTGACATCACCAGGTGGTAAATTAGGTAAGAGTTCCAAATCTCGCTG